>APFE030438654.1:37793-48939 GCA_000404065.3 Pinus taeda
CACTACATATCGTGACCGTCGGATTGTAAGTTACAAATGTACATAGTAAAGAAACACACTTTACCTAATTCTATACTAGACCAAGTTATACTTAACTATTCCTACGTGTCGGAATATCCTAACAATAGGGATATTAATGAGGTGTGCGATAAAGATACTTTATTTCAAGGATGGTGCTCCAAGGGTGATGTAGATTTAGTGACCTTGATCTTATAAGTATATTGAATGAGGTGTGTAATAAGACATCCGGTCTAGAGAATTGACCCTAAGACCTCCTACATGAAGTTAAAGCATTCAACCACTCGAATTAGCTCACTAGGTTGTTGTCCCTCCATTCTTGAGTTACCATTGTTTAATTATTGTTCCAACTTATCAAGTAAGGGTAGATCCAGTGGTTGAGGTGGGTTGTTAACTCCCTCACCACCTGTATTCGATTCCTTGAAATGACATGCTTAGTTGATTAGGCTCAGTGAGTAGGCAATCCTAGGGAGTTTTCACTAAGCTCATGGTCAAGACGAGGCGTCTTGACTCTTGTTTAGTCATTGGGTCAATACTGTAAAAAGAAAATATTGTTCTAACCTAGTGTGTAGTTCTAGATTTGTTTTCTTTATGTTATTTTAGGTTATATGCTACATTGATTTAATATCTCTTCATTAAAACTTGTTATATCCTTGAAATACCTGTAGCTTTAGTGTCATTAGTTCTATATTTAATCATGTTATCTACTACACCTTTGATTCTCTATAGTAAGACATGATGGCCAACACCCTTATTAGTATGCAATGCATTATTGACCTCTCCAATATAGGGTTGTGGATCATTAATGGTTGGAAGAAGTTGGTTAGCATGTTTTCCACATTTTAAATCTTGATCCCAAGTCCTTATTTTCTTAACATGACATTTCACAATTTCTCATCCATCCATGATCCTACTTTTATTCACTCAAATCATAGTGACACTGCACCTATTAAGAGGTTATAAATTGCGATGTATTGAGTAGTGAATATAATATCTACCTACACCTTTGAAGATCCCTATGTCATGGTTAAGTCCAATTATTTTTAGTGATTATTTATCTAATTATCAACACTAAAACCCTTCCACTTGTTATTGTTCCTTTAAACAATGTGACCACTCATTTTAGTGAACATTTAACATTGACACAATCACCCCACCATGCCCCTCTAACCCCTCTTCACCCCTTCTCCCTCACCAAACCCTTCATCCTCTTCTCACCCCTCCTATAACCATTTGTTGCCCGCTAAATGAGTGACGAGTCTTAACTTGTCCATTTAACATTGTATTATGAGAGGGGCATGCTCCTCCCTTAACTCCATACTACTTATCTAATAAGTGAAATTGTATTATGGGAGGGGCACACCCTTCCCATAACTCCTTCCTTCTCATATAATGTGTGGTCATTGGTTATGGGAGCCGTAGAAGGGGCTAGAGAGGTTGAGCCAAGGTGGGGGATAGATAGTGTTGGTTGGGAAACTCAAGTCGATAACTATTTTTTAAATGGAAAATATGGAAATATTGAATGCTTGAGGTGACATCACTACTAGCACAACTTGGACAAAAATTGCATGGGGATTTTTTTTCTCAACATCATTGCCTCTATAAACTACATCACAATAGTTAGTCTAGTAGAGTGAACAAATAAAAATCTCTCATAACTTCTCTCAAGTTTCTGATTTCAAAAAGTAGGATATATTTGAAATTGTTTTAGATGAGAAGCGAAATTTTTAGAGTTGGATACCTTATGTTCCCCCCAAAATGAATAATTTTAGATGGTTACTAACTTTCCCTTAACTGCCAATGATTAACATTGTGAATATTTCATACTCTAGTTACAATTTGTTAGTTAATGAAGTGGGTTGTAGGAATCAGTCCTCCATATTAGGACGATTCACCACACAAGGTCCTTAGCTCCTATAATCCATAACATATCTCCACCTTCCTCACTTTCATGTACCTTACTATCATTCCTCTCTTGATTATTTATTAGTGTTATTATTCTTGCTCCCAATTTTGTTTTTTAAAATTACATAGGTATTTTTTATTTTTTAGCATGTGTTTTTCTTGCTCATGTTTGCCGCCTTATAAATTGTGTAGTGTTTCACTTCAAGGGAGACATATCTTCAACGTACATCACTAGAGTTAACTAGTTAAATGGTCTGAAAAGCAGATAGGTAAGTTGAGTATGTGTAGTTTAAGTGGAGGACGAGCCCTATACTATCCATTTTCTCGTGGGGAATATTAAAAGTCGACATGTAAGGGAAAAGGACAAGGGAATTGATAACTTAAAAGAACAAAAAAAAAGCAAATGAGTATGCTGGAGAAAAAGAGGGAAACATAGAGGAACATGAGCAGGCAAAACAAAGAGTGTGCAAGAAGAACAACTGCAGTGTTGCAGAGAACAATAGTGTCTGATTGGGAAACCTTTTCTTGGTATTCTGGTGTGACCTTGTGGAGAGACCGATGTTGAAATTAGCCATGAAGGCTCAGTGAGAAACATTGATTCACTTAGTGTTTTCCTTGGGGCTGAAAAACTGCCCTTAGAGTGAGAGCATACATCTAGGCTGAGCAATGCTTCACTGAACCTTGGGTAAATCCTTGTGATTCATATATGAGAGATAGAAGAGTCACTATGGTGTTTACTATAGGAGGTAGTGGATAAATCTCTTGGACAATGCTCTCCCTCTATGGCTTGGTTAACTTGTTGATGGTGTGAAAATTTCATGGAGCAACTATTAGGTCCCTATAATACTATTGTATTCTCTCATTGTTATTGTCAATGTAGCCCCAATATTGTTATTGTTGTGCTCATGTAGTCCCCATATTGTTATTATTGTGCCCCATAGAAGCCCACTATAGTTATTGTTGCGCCCTTACATTATTATTGCTATGTCGACTCTGATTATATTGTGACCACTTAGACTCCTATATATAGAAACGAGGTTTTGTCATTTGAATCATCCAAGAATCGTTCATTTGTGTAATGTAAAGGAGGTTTCCCCCTCGAAGAGGCTAATTTTGAAGTCGTTGATCTATATCTTCTCCTATATTGTGAGTTGGTTGCATAACATTTGCTATCAGAACTTTGGATTCTAGGGTTTTGCTTCTTCAAACAAGTCATCTTGGAATTTTCGCTATAACTTTAATAAATATGAAGTTAAGCAAAATAATAAATACTAAGTTAAGAAAAATGTTGTGAATGGCATGTTTGTGATCATAACAACCCGATGGAATTTAGGAAGTTGCTTTTTAATATTCCTTAAATATACATGAAAAATCATTTTTTTAAAAGGAATATTTTTGGAAATTTTAAAGTGGCTCATACATATACCATTTTTTCATAAAAAAAAAGTTGAAAAAATATATATATATATAATATTTTTAATAAGGATTTTTTTAGTACTTAAAAAACAACTATTTTACAAAATAATATAATAATGTGATGTTTTTGGCTAAGAGTTTGTCTTCCTCGTAGACAAGTTAACCACCCAATATACAAAGTCATTTGACAAGAGTGAAAGCTTGCCCCCTTACATACCACTAACAAGTAATGAGTGATTTTCTTTGAATAAAAGTGGCAAATTAGCTGCATTCATTGATAAAGCCAATAATGATTATCCTCACTACTAGTTTGACAATTAAATTATGATCAATTTTCCTCATATGATATTGATATTATAACTTTTTCCCTTAATATATTTAGTTGTTATGATTTTACCTTGTGCATTTATGGTATTGTCATGTACTCATTGAAGAATTCCGAGTGATTTTGCTTTATTGGATGTAAGGGATGAATCTCCTTTATTGAATGCAGTTATGAATTTATGGCCTTTTCAGAAATACATTGAGAAATTTTGAACATGAATTTCTCCATTTGCATTGATTTTTTTTTTTTTAATTGTAAAAATTTGTAAATTTATAATAATACTATATTAATTTTCAAAGTAAATATAAATATAGAAATTTAATATTGTATTTATTTTGTTTTCTTGCTCACTATGATGTTGAATACTTTTTATATTAATTTTAATTTTTGATATATATTTTGAGAAAAAAATTAATAACAATAAATTTTAAATTTATATAATAATTATTATTAATGTTGTTAAATTTGAGTTTTTAAGTTATTAACAGTTTTATTTTTCAGTGTTTGTGGTAAAATGTGACATAATATTGGTTAAATCATGGTTTTTTGTTATTTAAGATTTGTTTTTGATTATATAAATAGATTCAACACACTGAAAATTTTGAATCGTTCAAAATTTATAAGTCAAATTTATGATTCCAACCAATTTGATAAAAAACTCTCCAAAATCTAAAACAACTAAACTACAACTTTAGGTTATTTATATCAATCTATTCTATGTCAAAAATTCTTAAATACTTAGCAACAAAATTAGAATTTCAAAATCAAATAACCTAATAATTTTTATAATTTGAAAAAATATATTAAAAGTTCTAACCATGTAAGGAATATATCAAATTCCAATTCCTCAGTTGTGATTATTTTGAATAATTGATGAATGATTAAATCCTTAGCTACTCAAGTTCAATTCCCGCAAATAATATGACTAACTTTGAATCATCAACACGAGAGGAGAGAAATACATTTCACACGAGAGGAGAGAAATACATTTCAAAGTATTCTACAGGGTCTTCTTCAAGGCATGAGCAAAATCCCTACAATTTAATGTTTTTGCTCCACAAATTTGGATATTTTGGTCTCTCTTATATAGTTATGGCACGTTTTTCCTTTTTGCCACATCATGATTTTTTTTTTTTGGTCTAATATGTAGTTGCTCTCACATGGAGGGGAGTTTAGTTTTTTGGATATTGTTATGGTCTCATCCCTTTATGTGGACATGTTTTCTATTCTTGGGATGTTCAAAATAACATGTTAATTTTTTTTGTAATGTCCATCTTAGCTTTTCTTACTATTTAAAAATTCAATATAAACTTATTTCTATTTAATAAAAAATAATAATTTTTCTTTTCCAATAAAATTAGCATGAATAATTTTAATATATATTCTTCATATAAAATATATAAACTTATATTTATAAAACAAAAATCAAATTCAATTTCCATAATATTACACAAATAAGGTATTGAAGTGTATCTTGATATTCCGTAGACTACTCCGTATTATACTTCTCGGTAAATAGTTAACCGAAGGGTCGAGGTACGTCAGGGTTAATATTTAAGAGTTACGAGATTTCACTATTAAATGGTCGTTGTTTGGAAATTTAAAGATGGTATAAAGTCAAACTAATTAATAGTCTGGTGGCATAGTATTTGACTATTAAATAGTCATGGTTAGAAAGTTTGAAAATTTTGGGATAATTACAGTTAGGATGGATGGATTGTTGTGGTTAGGTTTTTTATTTTTTTAATTAAATTTTAGAAATTTTGGTAAGATTTTAAATTTTATTTATTTTATTTTATTTATTTTAATTTAAATTATAGATCTAACTCTAAAATTTTGAATAAAATTTTTGATGGTATTGAATCTATTTTTACTATAAAATTTGATTTAAATATTTCTACTTAAAAAATTAAATTACTTACGCTAAATTTCAAATTTTTGAAGACTGAGACAAATTTAAAATCTGGTTAAACCAACCCTGATGATTTTTGTTGGGGTCCCACTTCGCTCAATATCAATGTATATTGTATATTTATGCTGGTGGTGACAGCAACATTGTTTTGAGTAAATTGTATTTGAAGTTAGGAGATGATTGAGGTATTTTGAATATATGTGTTTTGGTAATTAAGAAAATATTGTTGAAAATTTTAATATGATTTAAATATTTTTTTAATGCTTTAGATATATGTGTTTTGGAATTTTGAAATTAGATTTAATTAATTAATTAATTTTTATTTTGAAAGAAACTTCGGGGAAATTCTATGTGATTTTGTCGAAGATTCTTCTCAAATGATATGGATCATAGAAGCCAAAATCATAATTTTAATTTTTATACAATTTTTTTTTTTTTAAGTAATATATATTTTATTTTTCTTTAAAGTTTTTTAAAGTGTTATAAAACTTTAATTTTATAATTATAGTTTAAAATTGGAAGTAGAAAAATATTATTATATTGAATATAGGAGTATTATTAGGTGTTTATTTATTTATTTTAAGGATGGTGTAGATTTAATGACTTTGATCTTATACGGATACTAACCAGGGGTGTGATAAAGACACTTTATTTCAAAGATGGTGCTCCAAAGGTGATGTAGATTTAGTGACTTTGATCTTATATGGATATTGAATTGAGGTGTGCAATAAGGCATTTGGTCTAGAGAATTGACCCCAAGACCTCCTACACGAAGTTAAAGCACTCAATCCCTAGAGTTAGCTCTTTGGGTTGTTGTCCCTCCATTTTTGAGTTACCATTGTTTAATTATTGTTCCAACTTGTCAACTAAGGGTAGATCAAGTGGTTGAGGTGGGTTTTTAACTCCCTCACCACCTATGTTCGATTCCTTGAAATGACATGCTTAGCCTATATTTATTAGGCTCAATGAGTAGGCGGCCATAGGGAGTTTTCACTCAGCCCGTGGTCAATATGGGACGTCTCGACTCTTGCCTAGTCATTGAGTCATTATTGTAAAAAAAAAATATTGTTCTAACTTAGTGTGTAGATCTAGATTTGTTTTCTTCATGTTCTTTTAGGTTATATGCTACATTGATTTAATATCTCTTCATTAAAACTTGTTAATTCCTTGAAATGCATGTAGCTTTAGTGTCATTAATTTTATATTTAATCATGTTATCTACTACACCTTTGATTCTCTATAATAAGACATGGTGGTCAACACCCTTATTAGTATGCAATGCATTATTGACCTCTCTAATATAGGGTTGTGGATCATTAATGGTTGAAAGAAGTTGTTTAGCATGTTTTAAATCTTGATCCCAAGTCTATATTTTCTTAACATGACATTTCACAATTTCTCATCCATCCATGATCCTACTTTTATTCACTCAAATCATAGTGACACTGCACCTATGAAGAGGTTACAAATTGTGACGTATTGAGTACTGAACATAATCTCTATTTACACCTTTGAAGATCCCTATGTTATGGTTAAGTCCAATTATTTTTAGTGATTATTTCTCTAGTTATTAACAATAAAATCCGTCCACTTGTTATTGTTCCTTTAAAAATGTGACCACTCATTTTAGTGAACATTTAACATTTAACATTTATGGCATCGCCCCAACCCGCCCCTCTAGCCCCTTTACACCCCTTCTCTCTCACCAATCCCTTCATCCCCTTCTCACCCCTCCTATAACCATTTGTTGCCCACTAAATGAGTGATGGGTCTTAACTTGTCCATTTAACATTGTATTATGGGAGGGGCATGCTCCTCCCTTAACTCCATGCTACTTATCTAATAATCAAAATTGTATTATAGGAGGGCACACCCTTCCCATAACTCCTTCTTGCTCATATAATGTGTGGTCATCGGTTATGGGAGGGGTAGAAGGAGCTAGGGAGGGGCGTGAGGGGGGTTGAGCCGAGGTGGGGGGTAATGAGTGTTGGTTGTGCAACTCAAGTCGATAACCGTTTTTTAAATGGAAAATATGGAAAGAATGAATGCTGGAGGTGACATCACTACTAGCACAACTTAGACAACAATTGCATGGGGAATTTTTTTTCTCAACATCAATGCCTCTATAACTGTATCACAATAGTTAGTCTAGTAGAGAGAACAAATACAATGTAGGAATTTACAGGGTAAGTTCCTCAGACAGAACACCAGAAGGACACCGCTCACAAACAGATCACAGATCAATACACCGGCATTTTGACGTGGTTAAAACCCTCAGAGAGGGAAACAGTCCACGGCCTGCGCCAATGTGGCTACTACAGGCAATTTATTAATAAAAGAATGAAAATTTACATAAGCTTCTCTCATGCACGGTTAACCTACAAATGACCCTCCATGCGCTTTAAATAGATTTCATGGACCAATCGGGTGTCAAGCCACGGATCAAGTGTCGGTAATACCGAGGAGAGAATGAACCGTCGGATCACTACATATCGTGACCGTCGGATTGTAAGTTACAAAATGTACAACGGTAAAGAAACACACTTTACCTAACTCTAACCTAACTCTATACTAGACCAAGTTGACTTAACTATTCCTATGTGTCGGAATATCCTAACATCCCCCCTTAAGAACAACTTGGGATAGGATTGAAGGATTTACAAATATGACACAATAGGAGAAGGAAGGAGGCACTAGAGCCTATAAAAACGACCGCCCCTTAGTAAACGTTTAACGAGCCAAGAGGGACAACTCGGCGATCTTTTCCGCTTTAAAAGGTCAGGAAAAGAGCTGAAAAAGTTAAAAAGAAGCTCGTTTGAACTGCACCAGACCCTGTCATCATTCAACAAACAGTGTAAAACCCATTTCGATATGAAAATATCCTAAAAACACTCAAAAACATTACTTCTAATGTATTTTCAGGTTAAAATAGTGTTATAAATAGTAAAAAAGTAAAAAACAAATTTACTTTTCAATTTTTACCCTATGAGTTCACTGTTGGAGGGCTTCTAGTGCAAAATTCACCTGCTGATTGTGATCGATCTAGGACACTGTTTGAGCCACCGTCTACAACAGGTAAGAGGCCTCATCCCAAGCTTTATTTTCATTCTATTTTTTCCAGTTTTTATCCATATTTTATCTCCCTGCCAAGGGATTTGCAAATTTTTAGGTCCGCGCCATTGGCGCGGGTTTCTGGCATGGGACCGCGCCAATGGCGGATTTTTTCCATAGAGGCTGCGCCATTAACGCGATTGTTTTAGAAACAGTCGCGCCAATGGCGCGATCTCATTTTTTTCCAATTTGGACCGTTAAACTTGCAAATTTCTTTCAAATTATGTTTCAATATTTATATAATGATTGAAATTTGTCCTTTGTTTGCAGGATTTCGCTAAAAATGGTGCTAGAATGGAAAGAATGAGAGCACAATGAAGTTGATGCCCTAGCTTTGGCGGATGATGACTGCATGACTGCGTTGAGAGACTGCGGACTCAAAAAATTCTTCCATACTTCCTACCTACGTGCACAACCTGAGCTACTACGTTTCATAGTAGATGCTTGGGATGTAGAGGATCAGGTGTTTCGCCTGAAGGATCAGACATTGGAACTGGATGTTGCCGATGTCTATTTTATCACTGGTTTATCACAGCGAGGTGCACATCCTATTTTGACAGGCAATCGACCTTCTGTAGAGAAGATCGAGGAGGTGAAGGATAGAGTATGTCCTAATGCACGATTTGGTGTAAACAGCAGGAAGATCGATATCAACACGGTGCCCAGCTTGGTTCTACGGGTCATTTTGTTTACCATTACCTAGGCAGCAGGTATACAAGCACCCCATGAGGCCAGCAAGAATCACTTGCTGCTGGCCACCGAGTGTCTCCATCCGACATTGTTTGATTGGGCTTCAGCGGTGACGACCAACATCAAACGTCAGCTTACCAAGTGTAAGCAAGGTGGAAACAAATAGTTTGGGTATGGGTCAATCCTAGTGACCTTCTTCCTAGAGCGGTTGCCGATTTTCCGGGTACCTAGAGGGATAGTAGCAGACCCAGTGCTGAGGGAACCGAGATTGCATCGATGGGCAGAACTTATGCCCAGAGGAGGAGGGGGCCAACAGATGTCCTGGAAGCCCGAGTTCTTTATCTGGCTCTGACACCAGATGATAGTCATAGAGGACTGGCCCTACGCGGGCACGGATTTCACCGGAGATCCCGATCTCCCTCTACCTGACGGAGAGGATTGGGATGAGGAGCTAGGTAAGAACTCTTGGTTTTTGATGTTTTTATGTATTTGATTTTTTTTTTTGTTAATACATGTCTATTTCTAACAGCGTCTATATATGTATACAGATGTTGGCGCAGAGCGACCAGCTGGCGTGCCTCACAATGTGCGCAGAGCACAACCTGCAGTAGACCCTCAGATAGAGGGTGAGGATGATCTTGTGCAGAACCTCGAGGCACTCACTCGAGGTATCCCAGACTATGGCAAATTGGCAGATGTACCCAAAGCTTACCAGAGGCATACGATGGGAGTGTCTACTCATGTCCATCGTCTATTGAGAAGTTTGGTACGAGCAGTGACATGCTATCACGAGCATAACCGTGCTTAGACACTTAGGTTTCATTTTTGCATATTTCTGAGGAGTACGCTGTTAGCGGCTGTATAGACTTTTGGACATGTATTATTTTTTGTAACGCGCGGGGCGCGAACACTTTGACACATGTATATATATATACATATCGATTTTTTGGATGGATCTATTACATGTGATGATGTTTTAATTATGCTATGCAAATGTCTAATACAAATGTGATCTAATGTATTAGTTGCATGACATACGATCCATGTATTTTTATATTTTTATATGCTTATGTTTATTCCTAGATGGATCTTTCCTCACGTGACTATGTGTTTTATATGCTATGCGACTGTTCGACACACATGTAATCTAATGTATCTACTGCATAACAAATGACCCATTGGAATGTATTTACACGCATATATTTTATTTTTTCGAAAGCTTGAAAACACACATGAGAATCAAGTATGCAAACTATGCTTTATGGGAAATTTTATTTTATACAAAATTTTATTTTTATACAAGCTTAAAAGCACGTGGCATACATGCAAACTATGCTTGATGGGAAATGAAATGGGCATGCCCCCAAACATCATGTATCAATTCGAGGTATATGCCCCCCAAGCTTCAGTCCATTGAAAATGGGTTGAAGGTTGACAAAATGGTTATGTGTTCGAAAAGCACGAACACACGTTTCATTGTTTTAATGAGATTGACATAATGGTTATGAACTATCCTCGTAGATAAACAGTTTCATTATTTTAACGAGGTTGATACATTAACAAAACTATCCTCGATAACGACGCTCGACCGTGTATTCGATGGCCTCTCCTCCGGCCAACAATGGAAACCATTGGATGGAATCAAAGTCTGATGCACAAACAGGCCCGAATTTCATTTTTTAAGGAGATTGACATAGGAGAAGGAACTATGCTCCGACCGATCATGTTTCATTTTTTAACGAGGTTGCCACAAGATCAAAACTATCCTC
>APFE030438654.1:52673-65695 GCA_000404065.3 Pinus taeda
TATGAACTTCACCTATAAATATCATTAACACAAAGAAAGAAGCGTTTCGGGAACAAGACGTGTTTCTTTATTAGATAAATAAAACAATATGGAAAAAGAGCAATATCACCTGAATCCGCTTCTGTAGGCTCCAAGCTCAGCCTCCTTCTGGATCCGTCCCGCCTCAAGCCACTAGTAGGTCACCTTCCATTACTCTCTCCAAGATGTGATGGGAAAGAATGAACATCCAAACACAAAGGAAACAAGGGTTTCCTATACAAGATGGGGGAAGTGCAAAAGGCACAAGGGTCTTCAGACCTGATCAGGGGGATAAAAAACTCAGTATAATAACTTCGCTCAATGATTTCTTAGGCCTTCCCTTTGGTGTCATTTTATACCAATTCCAAAGTAGTTTTTAGTTAGGAATTGGTTGGGGACAGTTGAGGCCACGGGCACTAACAGGTGATCAGCAGGTAAAACCCACGATCTCCGCCCGAAAATAAGGAATTTTATATTTTTTTAGTGTTTTAATACATATACGCGGGTTAGCTATGTATGAACCCGCGTATACACGCGTTTAACTCAGGGCAATGTCGCTTACAGGGAATAAAACACTGTTTTTTAGATATATGACCAGGTCTGGAAGGAGGGGTTGCCCTAGGCCATGGCTGAAGCATCACAAACCATACTGGTGAGATTTGGAGCTATAACACCAAGGTCAAAATCCTCCTTATATTCAAGTTAATCCGCAATGGGGGTAGCCTTAGATGCCATGTGGCCAAAATCCCCTACTGTGGGGCCAAAATCCTTACCAACAAGGATGGGCTGATCCGTTCAAACCCGCTTATTGACTTCCCATGCCTTTTAACACCCAATTTCCATTCTTGGCCACACTCGAGTTTCCAGATGTATCTCATCTTACGAATGATCCAATCCTTCATTCACCATACTGGCCTCTGGTGCCATCTAAGATACTAAACGATTGTCCAAAGTTCGATGGGAAAGAAAAAAATCCTCAGGCCCATGTGATGACATATCACCTCTGGAGCTCGTCGAACTCATATGTTGACGATTCCATTTGTCTCCGTCTTTTCCAATGAACCCTCACGGGCACTGCATCCAAGTGGTACATCAAGATGCCTCAAAGTACTTACCATGACTTTAACTCTTTAGCCATGGCTTTCCTCACGCATTTTTAGTTGTCGATTCGCTATGAAACTGGAACCTATTTGCTCACATCGCTTAAGCAAGATACTGCAACACACATCTCCGATCATATCCAGTAATGGAGACATAGACGTCACCTGATCAAATTTGAGATTGTTGATCGATTTCTCACTGAATGGTTCACCAAATCATTCGTGGTCCCAATTTCTCACGATATAGATATGGGTGGATGCATCACTAAAGAGAAAGGCATCACTCATGCCCAGTACTTGGATGTATTTTACTCTCAGTCTGGCACTTTGTATGAGTTACTACCCGATACTCTGTGTCCATCATCTGATCCCACAACATCGAAATCACAAGTTGTACCTCCTGTCGATGGAGTTATTGGTTCAGTATCCCAAGCCCCTGCTAAATTTGCTTCCAAATAGAAGTCAGTCTCAAATGTTGTTCCTAATAGTTCATTCTAGAATCCACCTAACCCTGGTAAAACCTTAAAGGTTCATGCTATCCAGTCTACCGCAGTGAGCAAATCCTTGAAAGTTAAGAAGAAAGGCAAAGGCAAGGGTAAAGTCGACGCCCCAAAATAGGGTCCTCCCAAATCGTCTGTTGGTGAATCTTCGCAATGGAAACCTAAGTATCCCTACCTCATTTGTGAGGAAGATCACTATGCTAACGTTTGTCCCCGACGATCCGAAGTTAACTGCTTGCTCAAGGGGACCCCCGCATCCTCAAAGAGGAAATTCTGTCTCAGCAGACCCAAATGGTAGACCAACCCCAATCATCTGCTTCCTCAGGATCTCAAGTGTTCATGATGAGTACGCCTATTAATGTGGCTACTCGGCTCTCGAGGTGCTCCAAAGCTACCCATCGTAGCGGAAATCGTTACTGTCAGCTATCGGGGGCATCAAACCCATCGATTCCAATTTGATATTTTTTTATCTAGAGAACCATGTTTCGTGCCTCTCTCATCAGATTCCCTTTCTCATTCAGGTAATTATCAATGAGAAGAACATCCACCAGACTATCATCGATGAAGGTGCCTCCACCTACATCATGTTGATTGCATGTTTGAAGGCTATTAGTTCTCTTGCTTTGAACCAATATCCAAACACTTTGGAAGCTTTTGATGGGCATGATTTGCGACCCTTCGGTGTCTTACCCAACCTTGTCATCACTCGGGAAGGAAACATAGTGCCAGTTGATGTAGAAATTGTTGATGCTAATCTCAATTATAATCCTCTACTCGGTTGGAGCTTAATCAGAGAGCGCAGAACTCAGAACTTAACATACCAAACTCAGAACATACTTCATTCGATTGTTGAACAGGTTTTTATACACAATAAAAAACCTTCTAGAGTCTTTTTGGAGTCAGTGGCTTCTCTAGGAAGCTATCCAGCTCTGTCAAATTCTAGAAGAAGCTAGACGCAACATTAATGGCAGTGGTTCGAATTACTTGTTGTTTTTCCAACACTCCCCCTTTATTCCAACCACATAACAAATATACAATACACTGTGAACATACTCTTAATTGACATGCCTGTTGGTCTAAGTCTCAGCTAGGCTTACAATATAATCTTGATTTTCTACAACACATAACTTACTTCTACAAAACTCAAATTTTGCCTTCCCAAGAGGCTTAGTGAATATGTTAGCTACATTCTCATTTGTATTACAGTATATTAGAGAAATTTCTTTTGATTGGACATTTTCTCTTACAAAATGATATTGTGTGTCTATATGTTTTGACCTTGCATGACATACAAGATTTTTCCCCAGTTTGATGGTGCTTTGATTGTCACATCTAATCACTGTAGGTTCTTGTTGACCTTCACCAACATCTTCAAGTATTCTTCTGAGCCATATAGCTTCACTGGTGCCACTACATAATGCTTTATATTTTGCTCCAGTTGATGACAAGGAAACTGTTGCCTGTTTCTTACTGCTCCATGATATAGCTCCCGATCCTATGCTGAAGACGTATCTAGTGGTGGATTTCTTGTCGTCTGGATTTCCAGCCTAGTCAGAATCAAAATGACCTGTCAATTCAACATTACAAGCATTAGTATATTCAATACCAAAATTGATAGTTCCTTTTAAATATCGAAGGACCCTTTTTGCAGCTATCCAATGGCTTTCATGAGGCTTAGCCATGAATTGACTAAGTATGCTAACGACATAAGCAATGTCTAGTCTAGTGGTAGTAAGATAATTCAAACTTCCCACCAATTGTCAGTACAATGTTCCATTCACCTCTTTTGTCCCATCATCACTTCTTAATTTGATCAATGGAGTACTCACTGCTTTACATCTATTCATATGAAATCTTTTTAGTACTTCATTTGTATATTTGCTATGTGTGATTAAGGTTCTTCCATCATTTCTCCATCCTTCAAGACCTAGACAATAATGCATCTCACCAACATCCTTCATCTCAAATTCCTGTGATAAATTCATTTTTATATCTGTAATTAATTTATCAGCACTCCCTATTAATATTAGATCATCAACATATACAGAAAATAATACGATATCCCCATTTCTGTCTGTCTTTACATACAAATTAGGATCAATTTTACTCTTTTTAAATCCTTGCTGAAAGAAGAATTTGTCGATTTTCTCATACCAATATCTGGGGGCCTGTTTTAGTCCATATAAGGCCTTTTTTAACTTGCATACAAGATGTTCTTGACCTTTCTTTACAAATCCTTTTGGTTGAACAAGATAAATGTCTTCTTTTAAGTCACCCTTTAGAAAATTTGACTTTACATCTAATTGATGTAGCTTCCAATCATATTTAGTTGCCAATGCTATCATTATTCTGATTGTATTGATTTTTGCAACTGGAGCAAAGGTATCTTCATAATCTATACCTTCTTTTTGTGAATAACCTTTTGCAACTAATCTTGCTTTATACTTGTCTATGCTACCATTTGCATTAAATTTTGTCTTGTACAACCATTTTTATCCTATAGGGACTTTATTTTCAGGTAATTCTATTAATTCCCAAGTTTCATTTTTGATTATAGAGTCATATTCTTCTTTCATAGCTTCCATCCATTCTTTATGATTTTTGGCTTGTTCATAATTTAAGGGCTAAAAAACAATCATTACTTGAGACATTAAGGAAAAATCTTTATACCTGATGGGGGCTTGAATCTGTTGTGTTGACCGTCTTAGAGGTTCATTACTTTGTGGAGTACCTTCTCCTTTTCTGAGTGCCTTCATTTCTTTGTGGACTTTGATTCCTTGATGTGTCTTTTGGAATGTCCATGTGTTCTTGTTCTTGAGTTGATTCCACAACTTCTTCTTCTTCCTTAAAGCTTTCATAAGAAGACTACCATGTATTATGTTCATCTTCTTTTATTTGTTTATTTACTTGCTCATGAAATATAACATCTCTACTTGCAAAGACCTTTTGAGTACTTGGATCATACATTTTATATGCTTTTTGATCAGTGCAATATCCAATAAAAGTACATTTGATGGCTTTGGCATCTAACTTTCTCCTATCCTCTTTAGGAATATGAGCAAAGGCCTTGCATCCAAATATCCTTAAATGACTAAATTTAGGTTTAAAACCATACAATTCTTCAAATGATGTTTTGTGCTCAAGATACTTAGTAGGGTTTCTATTTTTAAGATATATAGCTGTATTAATGGCTTCAGCCCCAAAACTATTAGAAAGTCCTTTACTTTTTAACATACTTCGAGCACATTCAACTAATGTTCTATTCTTTCTTTCAGCTACTCCATTTTGTTGAGGTGTATGTGGTACTGTAAATTGTTGCATAATTCCATTTTGTTTGCAATATTTGATAAAAGCTCATGAAGTGTACTCACCACCTTTATCTGATTGAAGAATTTTAATGCTCTTTCCTATTTTCTTTTCAACCATACTCTTGAATTCCTTAAAGTGTTCAAACACGTCACTCTTGTTTCTTATAAAGTATACCCAGGTGTATATAGTGCTATCATCAATAAATATAAGAAAGTAATATGCTCCACCAAGTGACTTAGTTTGCCTTGGACCACATACATCAGTATGTACCAGTTCAAGTATTTCACATTTTCTTCTATTTTCATGCACAAGAAATTCTTCCCTATGTTGTTTTCCTAGTGCACAACCTTCACATTCAAAGTGTTCACCCTTAATAATTGGAAGACCTTCTACCATTAATTTCTTTTGTAGTAACATTAGGTCATTATGATTTAAGTGTACATACCTTTGATGCCAAAGCTCTATAATTGACATGCCTGTTGATGCCAAAGTTTGATGCCCATTCTTCATTACATCCAACTTGTATAAGCCTCCAACTCTCATTTCTTTTGCAACAACCATGTAGTTGTAATGCACATCCTTTACCAAACAATGTGATTTCACAAATTCAACTTTTAAATTTTGATCTATGATAGTAGAAACTGAAATTAAGTTCTTCTTTAATCCTGGAACATACACAACATTTTGAATTTGTTTTTCTTGTCTGTTAGGCATCAAAACACTTATATTACCATATCCTTTAATTTCATGTGATCTATTATCTCCTAAATAGATGTGTCCACCATTATTAATCTCATGATAAGTATTAAACCAATCTCTTTTGCATGACATATGGATTGATGCACCAAAATCTATAAATCGAGCATTATCATCATCAGTTCCTGCTGATAAAGCAGCATTGGACACAAACAATTTAAGATTGCTAACATCTTGACTAATTGCTTCATCTCTATCAACATAATTTCATAAATGCCTTCTTTGTTTAAATTGATTAGACCTCCTTTTCATGCAATTCTTAGCAAAATGACCAGGTTTCCACAGTAATAACACACATCATCTCTACTTGATTTGTAATTTGTCCTTGGTAAAGGGGTAACTTGAAATGATTTTACCTGTGGCTTTTTGCCTTTATTTTTCTCCCACTGTTTGCCTTTGAAGGACTGCTTCCCTTTGGCCATCAATACCAAATCTGAATTGGGAGATTTTTGTTTAAGGCTTCTTCTTCGCTCTTCTTCCTGCATAGTGTAGGAATTTACAAGGTAAGTTCCTCAGACAGAACACCAAAAGGACACCGCTCACAAATAGATCACAGATCAATACACCAGTATTTTGACGTGGTTAAAACCCCCAGAGAGGGAAACAGTCCACGGCCTGCGCCAACGTGGCTACTACAGGCAATTTATTAATAAAAGAATGAAAATTTACATAAGCTTCTCTCATGCACGGTTAACCTACAAATGACCCTCCATGCGCTTTAATTAGGATTCATGGACCAATCGGGTGTCAAGCCACGGATCAAGTGTCGGTAATACCGAGGAGAGAATGAACCGTCGGATCACTACATATCGTGACCGTTGGATTGTAAGTTACAAAATGTACAACGGTAAAGAAACACACTTTACCTAACTCTATACCTAACTCAATACTAGACCAAGTTGAACTTAACTATTCCTATGTGTCGGAATATCCTAACATACAAATCTCTCATAACTTCTCTCGAGTTTCTGATTTCAAAAAGTAGGATATATTTGAATTGGTTTTAGATGAGAACCAAACTTTATAGAGTTGGATACCTTATGTTCCCCCCAAAATCAACAATCTTACATGGTTACTAACTTTTCCTTAACTGCCAATGATTAACATTGTGAATACCTCATACTTTAGTTACAATTTGTTAGTTATTGAAGTGGGTTGTAGGAATTGATCCTCCATATTAGAAGGATTCACCACACAAGGTCCTTAGCTCCTATAATCCATAACATATATCCACCTTCCTTACTTTCATGTACCTTACTTTCATTGCTCTCTTGATTTATTATTAGTTTTTTTTAATTCTTGCTCCCAATTTTGTTTTTTAAATTTACATAGATATTTTTTTTATTGTTTAGCATGTTGTTCTTGATCATGTTTTCCACCTTATAAATTGTGTAGTTTTTCACTTCAAGGGAGACATCTCTTAATGTACACCACTAAAGTAAACATGGATGCTTTGTTGTACTATGAACAAATAATTTTGAGTTCACTAGAACACCATCTCATGATCATCATTTCTGTGTAGTGGATTTTGATGCCTTTTCTTGCTTCCCAATGCTCTTTGAATTTTGCATGGATGTGTGGATCTCTTGATTTTGAAATCATGTTTATCAAAATAGTCAAAATCATATTTAGAAATTCTCTAGCTGGAATTCATAATAGCTCTTTTTGCTAACTCTTATGTAAAATCTACCATGTATATTCATTAATGTAAATAAATGTAGAAATATAAAATATGTTGAGCTGTACGAGGTGGACACAAAATCACAAGTATGAGGAGGACGAGTTGCTTGTGTTGTGTTTAACCACACCCACCTCATTCAATTATTCCCATGTATCCCCTAACTAGTTAAATGGTCTACACAACAGATAGGTAAGTTGAGTATGGGTCGTTTGAGTGTAGGGTGAGCCCTATACTATCCATGTTCTCATATGGCGTATTAGAAGTCAACATGTACGGGAAAAAGACAAGGGAATTGACTACTTAAAAGAACAAAAAAGAAGCAAATGAGTATACCAGGGAAAAGAGAGGGAAACATAGAGGAACATGAGGAGGCAAAACAAAGAGTGTGTAAGAAGAACAACTGCAGTGTTGCAAAAAACAATAGTGTGTGATTGGGAAACCTTTTCTTGGTATTTTGGTGTGACCTTGTGGAGATATCGACGTTGAAATTGGCCATGAAAGCTCAATGGGAAACATTGATTCACTCAATGTTTGCTTTAGGGCTGAAAAACTTCTCTTAGAGTGAGAGCATACACCTAGGCTGAGCAATGCTTCACTGAGCCTTGGCTAAATCCTTGTGATTCATATGAGAGGTAAAAGAGTCACTATGGTGTTTATTTTTGGAGGTAGTGGATAAATCACTTGGACGATGCTCTCCCTCTATGGCCTAGTTAACTTGTTAATGGTGTGAAAATTTCCTAGAGCAACAAACTCCTCAAGATTTAAATCTGGCTCGGGGCTGGAAAAGTTAAAGGAATATTGCAGAACAACTAGCCTATGGTTGGGTGGAGAGTTGAAGTCCCTCCTCTTGTTCCTTTCCATTTCAAAGTTAATTAGATAAGTGTTTATTCTTGTATATAATTGTGTAATGGGTGGCTAATGAGTATTCTTGTAATATTTAGGTAATAATGTCTAATCTATTAAATAGCCATGGTTGACTAGCTAACTAGTGTATTTATGGTGATTATGAGCTGTCTGAGCTATGTGGTTGCAACCTTATTAACTCGGTTGCAAGTTTCCTGATGTGTCCATGATTGATGGTCTAGAAACAATTACAATTAACTTGTCATTTCACATGTTTTAGTCATCTTTTATGTTTGAGTTTGGGGTCATTCCCTATTATAATGGTGGTTGTGGGTTGTCTCTTGAGTAGCTTAGTTTATATGTGGTGTGAGTAGATTTGCTCCACCTCTAAAAGAACTGTTGATATACTTGTGTGTCCATGCCGAGTGCTTGATGCTATGCTCTCATGGTTATGTGGGGCTTGTGGACTTCTGTGTTTACTGTTAGTTGCATGAATTACAAATTTAGTTACAAGATGTGCATGGTTGTTTGAGTTCCACAATGGATATATAAATGCATGTGATTTCGGATTAATTGATGAAATCATGAAGGTGCATGCTCGTATGATATTTTTATGATATGTTTACATTTAAATATGTTTTGGTTGTTAAGTTGGTTAATTAATGTGCTATGAATGTCATGTGTTTGACCTTTTTGATGGTTATTATAACATTTTTTCATGTGAGGAGAAAGTAACCAAGTGTTATAGTGAAGCTATGTTGGACAAAGAGCTTCTCAGAGGGAGCACACTCTGTGAGATTTCCTGAAGCAATTTGTTTGATGGAGCTTTCACTCAGTCTTGTTTATGAATTTGTCATGTTTGCTTGAGTATGACCGAGTCCCTTGGAAATATCTATCTTCAGATCAAGACTCCGTTCTTGAATGCTTAAGTGATCTAGGCACTACATTGTTTTGAATGAATTCTGAAAGAAGTCCTAAACTTTCCCCTTAGTGAAGTGTAACAAAGATTCTATACTTGTATCCGCACTGAATAACATTATTATCCCAATGTCATTATATCCAAATGCGTGAAGGGCCAGATACCCTTCCTTCTCGTAAAACATCGTGGAGACCAGATAACTGTGGTGGGGAGTAGTAGAGGGGTTAATCAACATTATAATGCAGGTATTATCAGAGTTGGATATTGTATCCAAGCATATAGGCGGTCAAGCATTCAATGCTTGCACCAATTTAAACTCTGTTGAGGGTGAATTTTATATTGAATTCGAGGTGGGTCCTACTCGGTTAAACCCTAATGCAAGGCATATGTTTGATCAATTGGTAGGTGAATTTGGGGATCCAGATATCCAACCAAGGATTGATTGTACACTCTTGAGAAAGTCTCAGATTCAAATTTTGGAGAAGAATGGGGCTCATCCAGAGTGGGACCCACTAGGAAGGTTAAGGTGCGAGGCTTGAATGAAGAGCAAACTAGATAAAATTTATCTGGAGTGGGATCGACAAATATTATTATAGGCGTGAAGCTAGATGTGAGAAAACTCGAATATAACGAAGGAGCATTGCAAAACACGCAGAAGGCAGACCCTATGTCGCATGTGGATTAGATGAGGTGGCAAGTGCCACAAAGGGAAACTAAGGCCATAGGAGTGCCGCGTCGAATTCGATGGGTGACGTGGTGCTATTTGGGTAGCATGGGAGAGGCATGTGGGTCATGTGTGGTAGCCATGTGGTAGCGCCTTGCTAATGTGACAAGGCTTAGTGGGCTAAACCTTAAATGAGCGTAACTTTCAATCCAAGAGTCAGATTGGGATATAATTCATATGATTGGAAAGCTCTTGACAAACTTAATGTGATGAAGACTTTTATTTTGAGCTTTAATGAAGTTGGAAAAAGAGGAATTTTGTAACCCCATCTTTACAAGAGATTGTGAGGGTCGAGTTAAACCTCAAAGTAACACCTCCCACGATATGGATTAGTTTAAGGTGGTGGGAGGCTATGTTACAAAATTCGTATTAAGGAGACTTTGTGACAAACTTGTACTTAAACAATATCTTCTAAATCGATTATCCCACATCCAAAATAGATGATTATATTAGCAAAGTAAGGTGTTCAATATATATGGTTCGGTATGCATAGTGCTACAAATATATGAGCAAATTTATGAATAAAAGAAAACTTAGGGAATTTATGAGAGTATTCACTTAATTACCTAACATACATGAACAACTTAATTTTTTCAAGAAAATCTATTTTTTTTTTGTTTAAATTCCATAAAAAAACATATAAAAATGAACTTGCCAATTTTTTATTTTTAAAACAAAATATGGAAAAAATAGTATAAATTTCTATTAGTTACTTAAAATATATCAGAAATCATTACAATCATGTTCGAAAAAAGGTCAAATCATTCTTTTCTAATATTTCTCTAGTTTAAATTTCATTATTCTTCAATGTTAGAGAATAATTTTCAAATAATTTTTGAGTTATAGGAGTGTAGTGAATAACGAGGTTTTATATATATGGTAATTAGTGGAGTTATTTTTTCCAACCAGTACAATGTTTTTTCAGATATTTATAAAATTAATTTTAAATAAAATTTATGTTAATCTAGTTTAAAAAAAATAATTAAAATTCAAAATTAAATTAACACTAATAAAATTAATTAAGCAAAATAATAAATTTTAAGTTAATCAAATTGTTGCCAATACCAGTGCATGTTGATGATGATAACAACTTAAGAGATTTTTTAATAAAATATACATTAAAAACCATTATTAAAGATTTTGTTTTTTTGGAAATTTGAAGTAATATATATAGATAAAATGAAAAAATATATTTTCAATTTTTTACTAATATTTGTACCTCCTGAATAACAATATATTACTCTAGCAGTTGAAGCAATGTTCTAACACTTTGGCATCAACTTGTCCATCATCTGCATGGATATCCATCTTTGCTTTGGCCTTGAATGGAGTGATGAAAGTATAGAAGAAGAATGGTCATTAACCAATATATCAGGGTTATTACCTTTGGTTTTCTTGTGGCCATGATCTTATTCTTTATTCTTAGATTCTATTAAAGATTCTTGCTGGTTCACTATTGTCTTAATGATATGGGTCATCATCTCCATGTCTTTTGTTGTCTGGGCCTTTCCAACTGTTGCTGTACAGTATACTTTCTCTCTGCTCTTTTGTACCAACTCTGGGGCTTTTGCCATCCAGTTAATTTGAACTTATTTCAGATAGCATCTGATCTGGAATTGCAGGTGCTGACTGACAGTGTGTGAATTGCAGAATGAAAATTCGTTGCAACTCTCACTACTGCACTATTCATTGAAAGGCTGATATTTTCTTTGCTTCTCTTCAGTGACAGGGTTCAATGTATCCTGCAGGATTAAGAGGGATATTAAATGCAAGAACAGTCCAAACACTGATATATATATATATATATATTTTGACTGCATATATCCTTGATTATCCCACATTCAATAGACTAGGCGTATATATTGGAGGAGCCGTCCATGTTATTACCAGTTACAAGACTCGGACAGGTTTCGAGTCCCTTGTCTTCAGCCAAAGACAACTTACAATGGCAAGCTTTGTGGAACCTATAAATGTCGGTGGCTGCACAAGAGCTGTAAACTAATTTGCACGACAGGTCTCATTGGTAAAATAAGTGTCCCCACAAAACTGAATTGTCGTGTAATTAAAAACTTCACGTGTTTTTACGTAGAAATCACTGGACGCGGAGGGAATCGATGTGTTTATCCATTAATTTATAAATTCTACTTCAATGAATGGATTATGCAAGGATTTTGCATCCTCACTGGCGATGGTATTTTGCCATTTCATAGTTCTTTTAAACCATATTCCCAAAAATATTGACTATTTAATATTGGTTGGTTTTATGGACAATGTAGGCCCTCTGCATGGGACCCCAATACCATATAGGCTGTATTATGCAACATACATAGCACTAGTTATAAGGTGTTATCATGTATGGCATGGTGCAACTTGTAAGGCATTATAAAGCATGTCACAATGTAATTGGTAAGACGTTATAATTCAAAGTACAACTTGTAAAGCATTATAGTTTACACTTGAATTGGTAAGGTGTTGGAGTTTTGTGTACAAGGTGTTGGATTTAGGACACAATTTATAAGGCTTTTGTGTGAAGCATAATCAATCATTGGTGCTACTATAACACCAAGAGCATAATCAACCACTTGCAAGTTGGGTATACCAAGAGCAGGTTATTGTACTCAATGAGATTTGAACTTCGGTCTCCCCGAGCTTCGCCCATGTGAGTTATCGTCAAACCACACATCACTCTACTGGTACATGGTGTATGGGGTTACTCTAATGCTTTACGGGGTGTATTGGAATACCCATTATGTTGTAGATTGTTTTATTCCAAAGTTATATAGATTGTGTTGGCTACTTCAAATGCCTTACAAAGTGCATGTAGGTAGCTCAATGTTGTATCCCAATACCTTATGAATTGTGTTGTGAATTATGCATGGTACAATTAATAAGGAGATGGGATACACACAATTTCTAAGGCATTGCAATATGAGAATTGCATTTGTGTAGCCTAATTTCGTATCCCAACAACTTAAAAATTATGCTGTGCAGTATACATGGTAAAATTATGGCGGGCGCATGTAGCTGATTGGCACACCATTGAGTTACATATGCTAATCATTATTATTATGATTATCTTGCCTGGCAGGATAATGCAATAGGTAATTCCGCTGCCCTTAGTTAGTTTAGTAAACATATTTTATATTTTTTGATTTAATAAAGTTGAATTATA
>APFE030438654.1:79557-90340 GCA_000404065.3 Pinus taeda
ATTATAAATTAAAATAAATAAGAAATCATATAAGTGTCGGCTTCTTAAAAATTAAGGATCTAGGTTTATTTATTCACAGGTCGATAGACTCTTCTCTCAATATGTTTCATTCATATTCTATCTATCCAAATTAGTCCTAATGATGGACCCTCTTTAGGATTTGAAACGTCGACATAATGAGCACAAAATTATGGATAATCCGGATCATGCCAGTGCAAAAAACTTCCACAAAAGCCTAAAATCTAAAATAGTAACATTCTGTTTAGTTACAGGAAATAAAATAAATATTTATATTAATGAGGGATATCACAGACAAACCTGCAGCGGTTTTAAAATTTTCCCCTACGGTTTTTAAAGTATTTATTTGATGTAATTATGAAATCACGGCCTTCTTATGAATGCGTTGAGGAATTTTGAGGAATTTGAAGGTGAATCTCCTTTATTGGTGGTAGGAAAATATGGCATTTTCACGAATGCCTTTAGGAATTCGAGAGTGAGTCTTGTTATAATTACTTGTAGGGTGGTACAGTGATGTGCGGTTTGACGGTAGGTCCTCTTGGGCGAAGCCCAGGAGACCTAGGTTCAAATCTCATGGAGTACAGTGACCTGTTATGGTGGCGGCTAGAGGGGCGGACTCCCCAAACCGTCTGAGTCTGCTCTTGCTAAAATCATAGGATCTTAGTATACCCAACTTACAGGTGGTTGGTTATACTCTTGGTGTTATAGTGGCAGCTATGAAGTTTGATCCTGGGTCTCCCCTGGATTAGACTTAATAGTTACCGATTCACCATGTGTTAAAAAAAAAAAAATTACTTGTAAGGTGTTAAAATGTTGCAGGATTTTAATATTGTGATCCTTTTTGCTATCTTGGGTTGCTGTTTAAATAATTGTTGTATTTTTTCAAGACCATTGGTTCGTGAGTTCTTTAGCTGTTAAATAGGCTATAGTTTATTATTTATCAAAAAATTATAATAAATATAATTTTAATTTTTTAAAAAATATTTGATATAAATAAAAATGGATTAATTTATTTTTATTAAAAATCATAAAAAATAATAAAATTTAATTTTTTAAAATATTAAAAAATTATGATATTAATAATTTCAAAATTGGTTAATACTACTATTAAGCTCAATGTTTTATATAGTAAATTTATAATTAATTTTATGTTCAACTAAATCAAGGTTTATATATAATAATATATAATTTTTTAAATCTTATCTAATACAAATAATAAATTTATTATCAATGCAATATAATTTATTTTCTTTGATATTAATATTAATACATCTACATTGTTTATTTTATAACATTATTATATATTTTTTCAGCAAAAATTATGTCCATTATTATAAATTAGTTAATATTCAAGTTGGATAACATTTCACTATTAAATAGTCATTGTTTTTAGTAAAGTGTGAACATTGTTTTTTAGTAAAGTGTGAACATTGTTATTTGAAAGTTAGAAAAAATTGAATAAATTATTTAATATTAAAATGATGTGATATTTAAGTATTAAATAATAAAGGTTTACAAGTAAAAAGTTTACACATGATACTTAATTATTAAATAGTTTGTTTGTTTTGTTTTGTTTTTGTTTTTCAGAAGAAAAAGCAGTATAGTATTATATTATGTTCAAAAAACAGTTTTGAATATTACAAAAATAATGTGGGCATTAGTCTCGGAATTGGCATCTTTTCCAGCGCACTTCAGCAGTCATCTTTCATTTATACATTACAAAATTTTTGGGAATCATGTATTCATATCATTATAGCAAAATTATTAAACTATCCGGTGTATGTAGAATGCCAGCAGATCTGAGATATTTCCAGAAAAAATGGCTCTTTATAGCATACCTGTTATTGTTGACTCTATATGCTGGGCATAGAGAAGGGCTGTATGACATATGTACAGGGGTCAAAAGTGATGTACAGGTGCCACTTACCGAATGGAGTATGCATTCCTTTCTTTGACAGAACATCAGCTTGCTCATTTTGATTGCGCTTTATATGTGAGATAGGGAAAGTCGCAGGCTTCCATAGAGATACTATCCTTGCTAGCCAACCTGTAAGGCTGTCATTCTGTATTACATGATTGCCTTTCACATGTTCTATGATTATTTTCGAGTCACCATATACATTTATGGGCCCGATATCCATGAAAGTACAGGAAAAAAAGCAGACCATGCAGGGCCATGGCCTCTGCCTTGTTATTTGACCCTTTGCCACCGTTCCAATATATGGAGAATTGGAGGTCATTTGAAATAGCAAAGAAAACACCACAAGCACAAATGCCATCCTTTGTCGCGGCGTCAAAGTGAGCCCTTGGGAAGGAGAGTTGCTGATTGTTAGAGGCAACCATCTGATGATTTTTCTATAGGGGCATGTTTTGTAGAATGGAGAAGTAATAAGGAATAATCTTATCCATAATATGACTAAAAGGCTCCTTGCTGTTTTGGAAGATTATTTTATTTCTCCACTTCCATATGAACCAGAAAACAATTAATGGAATGGGACGCCAGATAGATTTTTGAGCACCCCGCCCTTCGTATGCTTCTGTAATGGAAGGATGTGAAATTGCAGGAAAGCCAAAGTATGAAGCTAATTACATCCATAAAGACAGAGATTGAGGGCAATTTAAAAAAATGTGCAAGTTATCTTCAGAGTTGGCAAGACAGATCATGCATATGGTTAGTCCCTGCCAGCACCTTTTCTGTAAATTTGTCCAAGTGAGATTTTTATTATGAAATACTAGCCACGAAAACATAATGAATTTTAGCGGACAACATACCTTCCAAAGAGAGGGTGGAAAGATATTCCGGGAGGTTCCTCGTTGCAGTTCTATCAATGAGAGGTATATGTCTCTAACTAATATAAGGGATCTGCCTTTCTTAGCCTGCCATTCTATGCAGTCTCTGTCCTCAGATTTGTAAAACCCCGCATTCTTCATATTGCAAATAATTCTATTCCATTGAGTAGCCATTACTCCATCGAGGCCCAGTTCTCTGCAAGTTTTGCATTGTGGAATGACATTCTTCCATCCTTCAATTACTTGTGCCCAGAAGAAAAGCCCTTTCTAGTGGAGGAGCGAAAGAAGCTGAGGGCAGATTGGTTCCATATCAACTCCCTTGATGGCATCAACACCTATAAGGATGTTGTTACCAGTTTGCAATTTCCAAATGAAGTTCCTGCAAGAAAAAGGAAGAATCCTTTGAAAACTT
Organism: Pinus taeda; assembly: GCA_000404065.3. Classification (NCBI taxonomy): domain Eukaryota; kingdom Viridiplantae; phylum Streptophyta; class Pinopsida; order Pinales; family Pinaceae; genus Pinus; species Pinus taeda. The sequence goes on from APFE030438654.1 coordinate 82,778, forward strand.
CGCCAGATCCCCGAACCTTGAGAGGGCCATTTAAAACTGTTCCTGTACCAATAGTAAATATCATTGTTCCCAAGATATTTCATTTTAATAGCTTGACTCCATAAGCTGTTTCCAAAAACCGCTCGCCACAATGATTTGCATAGTAGAGCCTTGCCGAAGAGGTACAGATTCATGATGCCCTAGCCTCCCTTCTTTTTTGGGAGGGAGATGTTTTCCAGTTTAGTAAGATGGAATTTTCTCTTTTCCTTGTTTCCCCCCCAGATGAAGGTTGCCATAAAGTTGTTCAATTTATTGACTATAGCCGATGGAATGTAATATAGATGCGTCCAATATACACAAATTTGAGCAAGAACCGACTGTGTTAAGATCGTTCTGCCAGCAAGCGATAAGCATTTAAATTCCCACCCTGATATTCTCTTATAAAATCTGTCAGTTATCCATGACCAGTCCGAAATATTATATCCTGTGGGTTTAAGATGATATCCCAAATATTTTAGCCCCTCTTTTATGGAGATAGCCTAAATGTTAAAAAGCTGTGTGATATATTCCATCTCCTCTTCTTTCACCTTACCAAAGTGGAAAGTGGATTTACCATCGTTGACGAATATGCCAGTCACCTTTTGAACTAACTTTATTATCTCATGCATTGTCTGCCAAGTATGTCTGCAAAGCCTAGCAAACAGAAGAACGTCATCCACAAAGAAGTTGTGCGTAAGAAAGTTACCTCTGGAGATGGCAAGGGGGCCAATTTTTCCGGCAGAAACTGCTCTTTTGATGTGGAGACTAAGGGTATCCATGGCCAAGATGAATAAAATTGGAGATAATGAGCACCCTTGACGGAGACCCTTTTCAGCCCGAAAAAAAGTTGTAGGGAATTCATTAATGAGAATTGCGTAGTTGACACCTTCCACGCACGCCATGATCCATTTTGTGCACAGGTCATTCAGGTCGATTTTTATAAGTAAACATCTGAGGTAGCTCCAGTCGAGGCTTTCGAAGGCCTTTTTTAAATCAATTTTAAGGATAACAACCCCAATATTTTTTGTTTGCATAGAGTGCAGAGCTTCTTGAGCTATGGCCACAACATCTAGAATGTTCTTGCCATTTAGGAACCCATGCTGTTCTTTTGTGATATGAACTGATAAATTGCCTCGGACTCTTTCTGCTATAATTTTAGAAATGATTTTATAGATGGCATTGCATAAAGAAATTGGCTTGAAGTCTGCAAAAGAAGAGGAGTCCTTTCTTTTCAGAATCAACGTTATATAGGTGGAAGAAATATTCTGATTTATTCTCCCATGTATTATGGTCTCTTCCACCATCCCCAAGATGTCCTTTTTCATAATATCAAAGAAGTGAATGAAGATATTTATGGTCCAGCCGTCTAGGCCGGGACATTTGTCCTTCTTGAATGATTTCATAATAGAGAGTAATTCCTCCTTCGATACAACAATGAATATTCTTTTATTATCTTCATCATTGAACATGCTTGGAAAAGGATCTAAGCCCCATAGGATATCATTTATCTCCCTGCTAGTCTCACGTTTATAAGCTTTTTTAAAATGTTTGACAACTTCTTTGGATATGTCTTCTTGGGAGAATAGCAGGTCTCCTTCTTCATTTTTGATTTGCCAAATAGAATTTGTAGCTCTTCTATTGCTTGCGAAACGGTGAAATAACTTTGTGTTCTTATCACCCTCCATCAGCCAAGTAGCTCGGCTTTTGAGCCGCCAAGTGATCTCTTCAATCTTTAGAATACTCTGTTTTCTATTTCCAAGTTCCCATATCCGCGCCCGAGTGCTCCATGGAATGGAATGGGAAGTCATAGCATCTGCTATATCAACTAGTTCTTTTTCAATTTTCTTCAGTTCAACACAATTTGATTGTTTTTCTGAATTTTCCATTTCTTCACCATGGATTTAAGAGTGCCCAATTTGCCAATCATGTACTCTAATGGAGAGGTTTATGTTGTCAAATTGTTCGCCATCCAAAATTCCTGAACCATGTTGTTAGATGCTTCATCTTCTAGCCAATACCTGTTGAATTTGAATGGGTAACCTTTCAGTGCTTTAGAGCTCATCCATTGAAGGGAGACCGACCTATGGTCTGAAATGAAAACAGGGAGAGTGTGAGATCTCGGGATACCATGTTTTTCCATCAGCTGTTCATGCATGATAAATCTGTCCAGCCTTTACTATTAAATAGTTAAATAATGATAGTTTAGAAGTCAAAATACTTAGTAACAAAATTAGAATTTCAAAATCGAATACCCTAATAATTTTTATAATTTGAAAAAATATATTAAAAGTTATAACCATGTAAGGAATATATCAAATTCCAATTCCTCAATTGTGATTATTTTGGATGATTGATGAATAATTAGGTTCAATTCCCACAAATGATATGGCTAACTTTAGGTCATCAACACCAAATGAGTGAAATACATTTCAAAATATTCTACCAGGTCTTCAAAACATGAGCAAAATCCCTACAATTTAATGTTTTTTCTCCACTAATTACAAGTTTTTTAATTTTTGGTCTGATATGTCGTTGCTCTCACATGGAGGGGAGTTTAGTTTTTTGGGGTGTTGTTATGGTCTCATCCCTTTATATGGACATGTTTTCTATTCTTGGGATATTCAAAATAACATGTTAATTTCTTTTTAATGTCCATATTCAAAATAACATGTTAATTTCTTTTTAATGTCCATATACTTATTGTTAGCTTTTTTACTATTTAAAAATTCCATATAAACTTGTTTTTATTTAATAAAAATTATTAATTTTTCCTTTTCCATAATAATTAACCTGATTAATTTTAATATATATTCTTTATATAAAATATATAAACTTATATTTATGAAACAAAAGTCAAATTTAATTTCCATAATCTTACACACAAAGTATTCAAATGTATCTTGATACTCATTAGACTTCTCGTAAATAGTTAACCCAAGGGTTCAAGTACCTCAGGGTTAATATTTAAGGGTTAAGGTACCTTAGGGTTAATATTTCAGAGGGATGAGATTTCACTATTAAATGGTCATTGTTTGGAAACTTAAAGAAAGTATAAAGTCAAACTAATTAATAGTCCAGGGACATAGCGTTTGATTATTAAATAGTCATGGTTAGAAAGTTTGAAAATTTTGGGATAGTTACAGTTAGGATGATGGATTGTTGGGTTTGAGTTTTTAATTTTTTAATCAAATTTTAGAAAATTTGGCCAGATTTTGAAATTTTTTTATGGAAATTTTTGTAAATTTAAATTATAATACTCAAATTTTAAAATTTTGAGTAAATTTTTGATGGTACTGAATCTATTTCCACTATTAAAAATTTTATTTAAATATTTCTACTTAAATTTTTTTAATTTTACACCAGATTTCAACTTTTTGACAACCTAGACATTAAAAAGCAGGTAAAACACTCTCAAAAATTTTTGTTTGGGCCCACTTCGCTCAATGTAATTTAATTCTTGTGAAACAACATTGTTGAGTAACTTGTTTTGAAGTTATGAGGTATTGAGGTAATGGTTTGGTAATTTTTGAATTAGATTTTTTTTTTTTGTTTGTTTATATATTATTTCTCTATTTTTTTTTTTTTTTAAATGTGTATAAAAAAAATTTAATTTAATAATTATAAATTAAAATTAGAATTAGAAAAATATTATTATATTGAATATATGAGTATTTTGGGTGTTTTTTTATTTCAAAGATGGTGTATATTTAATGACCTTTATCTTATACTTATTCTAACCAGGTGTGTGATAAAAACACTTTATTTTAAAGATGGTGCTCCAAGGGTGATGTAGATTTAGTGAATTTGATCTTATATGGATATTGAATGAGGTGTGCAATAAGGCACTTGGTCTAGAGAATTGACCCCAAGACCTCCTACATGAAGTTAAAGCACTCAATCACTAGAGTTAGCTCTCTGGGTTGTTGTCCCTTCATTTTTGAGTTACCATTGTTTAATTATTGTTCCAACTTGTCAACTAAGGGTAGATCGAGTGGTTGAGGTGGGTTGTTAACTCCCTCACCACCTGTGTTCGATTCCTTGAAATGACGTGCTTAGCCTGTATTGATTAGGCTCAATGAGTAGGCGGCCATAGGGAGTTTTCACTCAACCTGTGGTCAATATGGGACATCTCAACTCTTGCCTAGTCATTGAGTCATTATTGTAAAAAGAAAATATTGTTCTAACTTAGTGTGTAGATCTAGATTTGTTTTCTTTATGTTCTTTTAGGTTTGTAGAAATTCTCACTGTAGATTAAACTAATTATGCAATGTACTAAAGCAAAATACTTAATCTACTTCTACAATCAAACTTGCGGAAGCTTAATCGATTTTGAGCAAGATCAAACAGAACACATAACGGAGAAGAAGATTCAATCACACATGAAACACAGAAGAATACTCTGGGGAAAGCCTCAGCTAAAAACCTCGCTATCTCTATTATCATACAAGTGGAAATATCTCAGGATTACACAAAGCTTTAGCTCTCAAGCTATCCAACTCTCAGTACAATCCCTCACCGCTGCTCATAGACATAATAGACAACACATATGCCTTCTCCTCAGTCCTCCAAGCCTCCTATTTTCTTGTGCAGTTTTCCCTGGGTCCTCCAGTTGTAACCTGTGTGATTCTCACCCCACACACTGCTTTGACCTCTGTAGTAACCGCACAATCCTCAAGGAATGAATTCCTTCTGCATGCAAGTAATATTCTCATGGGAATATTCTAGCAACTGATAGTACACTGTCCCTGCCTTTAATCTCAAATGGGTCTTTGTTTGAACTGGCATGCATGAGTTATTTATGAGAGAATATTCAGTTATTTGGAGTACACTAGTTGCATGCATGCATGCATTAACAAACTGAACTCACAATTAGTTCCACAAACTGTTTGGAACTAATTTAATTGGACTTAACTCAGTTAACTAAGCTAACTAATTACAACTCAACCTTATCTCCTTAACTAAGGGATAATCTCCTTAATTTAGGGAATAACTGTTGCATGACTTCACAAAGACTTCTAGCTTGAATTTATTCAACTAATTAACTCAAGATGAATTAATTAATTATTTTTCAAACAACTGGTAAGACTAAATTCAAATTTTAATTCTCAATTTTCATTCAAGGACAAATTAAAATTGGAATATATCTTGAAATGCTATCTTTAGCAATGCTATTTTTAGCAATGCTATTTTTAACATTTCTATTTTTTGGCATTTCTTGTTGATATTTTCAACAGTCCCTCTCAACAACAAATGGTTTATCTACCACCCCGATCTTGCCTTTTTTGAACTCGAATTTACACTATGACAATGCCTTAGTCAAAATGTCAGCATCTTGCTCCTCGGTCGAAATATACTACAACAACATGATCCTCCTCTCCACACAGTCTCTGAGATGACGATACCGAATGTCGATATGCTTGGAATTGTCATGAAATACTAGATTCTCAAAGAGTTTGATACAACTCTAATTATCACAATAGATCACAGTTGGATCCATCCTTTGATCAAACAAACCAAATAGAATTTTCCGCATCCAAATGGCCTCACATGCTGCCTGACTTGTAGCCATGTATTCAGCCTCTGCTGAGTTGAGTGCAATTGACCTCTGTTTCTCGCTGTACCAAGAAACTGCCACTGAACTAAGGTTGAAAATTCCTCCTGATGTGCTCTTCCGATCTGATGGACTCCTTGCCCAATCTGCATCTGTGAAGCCCTGTAGCTTCACTCCCTCTATTTGTCTGTACCATAATTCATACTGAGATGTGCCTTTAAGGTATCTAAAAACATGCTTCGCTGCCCTCCAAAACAGCTTGGTAGGCTGAACCATATCTTGAATTAGCTAGTTCACCACATAGCACAAATCTGGTCGTGTGTTCACTAAGTACATCAGTGAACCCACAAGGTGCCGATACACAGTAACTTATACTACTTCTCCTAAAGTAGCATCCTCCTTCCTCCAGTTACCTGCTAGAGGAGTCTGTATGTGCTTGCACTTCTCCATGTGGAATCTCCTGAGTATCTCATTGGCATACTTGCCTTGAGACACAAACACTTCCCCATCCTTCTACCACACTTCCATGCCTAGAAGGTAGTGCATGAGACCCATGTCTTTCATCTCAAACTCTCTTGCAAGGTCCTCTTTGCAAGACATGATCAACTGATCATCACCAATCAATATCAGATCATCAACATAAAGAATAATGATCAATTGCTTACCTTCCACCATGATGTGGTACAAGTTTGCATCCGCTTCACTCTTTGTGAAGCCCAACCCGACGAAGTAGATGTCGATCTTGGTGTACCAAGCATGAGGTGCTTGCTTGAGCCCGTACAAATCTCTCTTGAGTCAGCACACATGCGACTCATGATCGAAGGTCTCAAAACCTTCAGGCTACTCTATTTACACCTCTTCCTCAATCTTGCCATTGAGGAATGCAGTCTTCACATCCATCTGATGGATTTTCTAACCCATCTTTGCTGATAGTGCGAACATCGACCTGATAGATGAGTACCTTGCTATAGGAGCAAAAGTCTCATTATAGTCGATCTCCTCGACCTGTGAGAAACCACTGGCAACAAATTGTAGAGCTATAACTAGGGTCTCTCACACCTCTAATTACTTCCACATTAATAAATCAATCCGGGAACGTTTTGTTATTGCAAAGAGTAACTCAATCAGAGGCTATTCGTCCGAGTAATGCTTAGTAGTATAGCGTTCAGAAAATACAAAAGTAAACAAATGCTAAACTGTAACTCAGCTATCCCAAAAGATAGAATTACTCAAGACAGTTGATCAGTCAAGGGTACGGAAGCAATAACCCATCCCTCTAGAAACTGATAGAAAGGAAATTAGAGCATGGACCATAGGTATGGGAGCTAGGCAGCGTCTGCTGAGGCTCACTACAGCCTTAGACCTTCTCTTACACCAAAACAACAAAGGCAAGTAAATAGAACGGCAGAAGGTAAAATGGAACAAAAAAAAGGAAATGGAACAACAGTAAAATGGAATAATAGTAAATGGAACAACAGTAAATGGAACAGAAATCGAAAGAACTGAATCTCGCGAGTCAAAACCAACTGATTCACACTCTGATTTTCTCTTCAAGCAAATTGGATAAAATATACTTTATGGAACAACATTCATTGATGAATTATGGAACAACAATAGTCAACCATATATACACGCTTCACACTAATATAGTAATCTGAGAATGAAGGATGATATAACTATGTTTCTAAATAGAGTAACATTACTTTCAAGTTCCAACAAGTATTATTTCACATGGATCCAATGACAGTAACATTCATACCGACGCTCTGTCACAGAAATAGCTGGTTAAAGACACAATTCAACTCTGAAGAGATCCAATTATACAGTGCAGAGTCATTACATGGAAAAATCATTAATATATTGACCATAATAGAGCATAGCATATCATATGAAAGATGTATCAGATTACTGAGTAATAGAGATAAGCAAACCACACATAAATCACAATATAATGATACAAAAGCAAGTGTCCTTCGGAGCCGGGCCCTTAGCTG
>APFE030438654.1:103120-158572 GCA_000404065.3 Pinus taeda
GCATGGACCATAGGTCTGGGAGCTAGGCAGCGTCTGCTGAGGCTCACTACAGCCTTAGACCTTCTCTCACACCAAAACAACAAAGGCAAGTAAATAGAACAACAGAAGGTAAAATCGAACAGCAAAAAGGAAATGGAACTACAGTAAATGGAACAGCAGTAAAATGGAACAACAGTAAATGGAACAACAGTAAATGGAACAACAATCGAAAGAACTGAATCTCGCGAGTCAAAACCAACTGATTCACACTCTGATTTTCTCTTCAAGCAAACTGGATAAAATATACTTTATGGAACAACATTCATTGATGAATTATGGAACAACAATAGTCAACCATATATACACGCTTCGCACTAATATAGTAATCTGAGAATGAAGGATGATATAACTATGTTTCTAAACAGAGTAACATTACTTTCAAGTTCCAACAAGTATTATTTCACATGGATCCAATGACAGTAACATTCATATCGACGCTCTGTCACAGAAATAGCTGGTTAAAGACGCAATTCAACTCTAAAGAGATCCAATTATACAGTGCAGAGTCATTACACGGAAAAATCATTAATATATTGACCATAACAGAGCATAGCATATCATATGAAAGATGTATCAGATTACTGAGTAATAGAGATAAGCAAACCACACATAAATCACAATATAATGATACAAAAGCAAGTGTCCTACGGAGTCGGGCCCTTAGCTGCCAATGGTACACCGCCTTAGGTTACTCCAGACGCAGAGATGAAATAAACACCAAGTCTTTTATATTAATGCATCAACAAATGTATAATAAACCAGGTCTCAGTGAGAGTCGATGATCAAAGTTTGTTCTGAAACTTAAAATTATAAAAGCAGTAGTCCCTTTGCTCAATGACACTGTTCCTTTATATAAGAGTAACGATGGAGGTATCTAGATAACAAAGATAAGTAAAACAACGATCCCTCAGGATTGAAGATCTTGAGGGATTCACCAATCGGTTAATCCTTTACTTTTCTTTCTCGCGTTCGCCGACTCGGTATCCCTCCTTCCTTTCCTGGGTTATTCAGCTCTACTTTACTCGATCTTGTTCGCATCCGGTTCCCCTCTGGACGGACAACAATTATTCTTCCTCTGCTTTTCGCTTTTGGACGGCAACTCCTTGCTTCCATTTCTCCCTGCATAGAAAAACGACAATTATTAGTGATTGAGCTTCCCTTGTTAATTCTTGCACATTTTATTAAAATCCTTTATCTCTTTTGAATTCACAATGCAAAAAAGGTTACAAATATTACTGAAAAGCCACTAAATTGCTTGTCAAAAGCATACCTTTCAAGTGCTCCACACAAATCTTGCCTTATGTTTCTCCACACTACCATCAGCAGCATGCTTTACCTTGTAAAGCCAATGGGAACTCACAACTGACTTGTTCTCCAGTCTTGGAACCACATCCCAAACATTGTTCTGAACTATGGAGTCATACTCCTCCACCATAGCATCAACCCAAATCGGCTGTTGCACTGCTTCCTCAAAGGAATATGGCTCGGTCTCAACACATTCCCCAACCAGGGCCATGTATCCAGTGTACCTATCAAGTGACCTCCTCTATCTGTGCTGAGAAGATGGTTCTCCCACATTCTCTCTCGCATCCGACAACAATCTGTCAACTTCTCTCGTGCGCTTCCACCCATCTTTGGAAGACTCTGCATGAGTGGATGTATCCACTCCTGGAACCTCTGCATGCCGCTGCTCCGCATCAGTCTGAGGCTCCTCCTCCTTAGGAACCAAAAGTTCCTCCTCTACCTAGAACTTGAGCTCCCTCTCAAGGGAAACTTGCATGGTTAAGATCTCTGTGAACCACTGTCCTCTGACTGGTAGGCAAATACACCCGATAGTTGCAGGGAGTATCAATGTACCCCACAAGTATCCCCAACTCTACAGTCGACTGTAGCTTCTTCCAGGCACCGTTGGTCACATGGCAATAAACCGATGAGCCAAAGATCGTGAAGTGACCCACATCTGGTCTCTTCCTGGGGAAAGCTTCCTCTGGTGTCTTCATCCCAAGTATGCAATGCAAGCTTCTATTCTACAAGTAAACTGTTGCGTTGCATGCCTGAGCCTACAAATGAAGTGGTAGGCCTTGGTCATGCAACATCACCCGAGCTGCCCCCACAATTGTTCTGTTCGTCCTCTCGGCCACCCCATTCTGCTGTGGGTTATGAGGTGTCGTCAACTCCTGTGTAATTCCTTCTGCAACACAGAAGTCCTTAAACTCTTGAGAGACATACACTCCACCATTGTCGCTTCCCAAGTCCTTGATCTTCTTTCCCGATTCTTTCTCAACCAAAGCTTTGAACTCACAAAACTTTGAGAAGGTTTGATCTTTCTTCTGCATGAAATAGATCTAGCATCTATGAGAAAAATCATCAATGAAAATCACATAATACCTTTGTTTAACGGTGGAGGCTGTCGATAATGGTCCACACACATCTGTATGAACTCACTCCAAGATTTCTTTAGCTTGTCTGTCTCGATCTTGAAAGGAAGATTTTGCATACTTACCCAAGGTACAACCTTTTCATGTATCCACTTGCTCAAGTTTACCTTTGGGAAGTCTGGTAGAAATCTGCTACATTATCTTCAAGGCCCCATGATGCAAGTGGCCCAACCTTCTATGCCATAACTCGCCAATATCTTGGCATTGCACCAATTCTGCTTTGGAACTCAATGCAGCACAGTCATCTAACTCTAGCTTGTAGAGATTCTTCACTCGAATCCCAATCCTCTTGGTCTGACCCATGGCTATGTGTCTCAAGAATGCCTTTCCTTTACTGAAGAATACATCATAGCCTTTGTCTTCCAACATCACGACCGATACCAAGTTTTTCTTCAGTCCAGGCACATACTTTACATCAATCAGGGTGAGAGGAGCTCCATGCTCCCTCTGAAACACAACCGTGCCTTCACTTGAAACACGGTACTTTCCATCATCACCCATCTCGATGTGCATTTGGAGGTATTTCTCCTCCAACGTACTGAATAAACTCTTATCACTAGTCATGTGGAATGAGGCTCCATTGTCCAGGTACCAAACACAACCCACCATCGATGAAACCATACATGCGATGAGGGTAAAGTCCAATTCGAACTGTGAGGCCAGTGCCTCACCATATGATCCTTTTGAGGATCCCTTCTTGGATTTCTTCAATGGAAAATTAGTTGCATAATGGACCACCTCATGACAATTAAAGTATCTCACTTTAGATTTGTCAATATTCTTCCCTCCATGGGAAGAACTCGATTTGGAATGGGAAGCCTTCCCTTTCCCTTTCCGCGCCTTACTTGCTAAGGCTATATTTTCTTCATCATCTTGCTTAGATGAAGAACCATCTCTGGTGCTTCTCTTGATCTCCTCCTGCATCAGATCTGACCACAGTCGTTCCCAATCTCGTAGTTTCTCTCTTCCATTCACTGAGTCCTGGTAGCTATGCCAGCTCTTAGGAAGACCGAGGAGAGAAAGACTCACCATATCATCATCGGTTGTCGTGATTCCTACACTTCCAAGCTCATCTCTGCAGGTGGTGAGCTTGTTTAGATATGTAGAGATCGTGTCGCTCTTTTCACACTTGATTTTCCGAAGCTTTTCCTTCAGCACTATCTTCCTTTGGTCGCTGTTGTTCTGATATAGGTCCTTCAATGTCTTCCACATTGAAAACATAGTCTCCTTCCCATGGAGACTCGAGACAATATGGTCTCGAAATCCCTCCAAAAGAATCCTCCTCGCTCTCGCCACACATTTCTTCCATTCCGCCAATTCTTGGGCATTAGCTGTTGCTGGCTTAGGGACTTCTTGATCAATGAAGTCCTTCAAACCATTGTCTTCTAATACCTTTTCCATGTGATCCTTCCATGCTATGTAATTCGAGCTGCCATCCAGGGCATACTCAAGTCTCAAGCTATTGAACACCATTGGTGAACTTTGAGATGTGATAAGAAATCGATTTTATTCTAGCAATCAAGAACTTCAAACTTCAAACTTCTCCCTTCTTTGTATACTATTCTCCACTTTGATCACCTTTTCTTTAATACCATGTAGAAATTCTCACTGTAGATTAAACTGATTATGCAATGTACTAAAGAAAAATAATTAATATACTTCTACAATCAAACTTACGGAAGCTTAATCGGTTTTGAGCAAGATCAAACAGAACACATATAACAGAGAAGAAGATTCAATCACACATGAAACACAGAAGAATACTTTGGGGAAAGCCTCAGCTAAAAACCTCGCTATCTCTATTATCATACAAGTGGAAATATCTCAGGATTACACAAAGCTTTAGCTCTCAAGCTATCCAAGTCTTAGTACAATCCCTCATTGCTACTCATAGACATAATTGACAACACATATGCCTTCTCCTCAATCCTCCAAGCCTCCTATTTCCTTGCGCAGTTTTCCCTGGGTCCTCCAGCTGTAACCTGTGTGATGCTCACCTCACGCACTGCTCTAACCTCTGTAGTAATTGCGCAATCCTCAAGGAATGAATTCCTTCTGCATGCAAGAGATATTCTCATGGGAATATTCTAGCAACTGATAGTACACTGTCCCTACCTTTGATCTCAATTGGGTCTTTGTTTGAACTGACATGTATGCTTTATTTATGAGAGAATATTCAGTTATCTGGAGTACACTAGTTGCATGCATGCATGCATTAACTGATTGAACTCACAATAAGTTCCACAAACTGTTTGGAACTAATTTAACTAGACTTAACTCAGTTAACTGAGCTAACTAATTACAACTCAATTTGATCTCCTTAACTAAGGGATAATCTCCTTAATTTAGGGAATAACTGTTGCATAACTTCACAAAGACTTCTAGCTTGAATTTCTTCAACTAATTAACTCAAGATGAATTAATTAATTATTTTTCAAACAACCGGTGAGACTAAATTCGAATTTAATTCAAGGACAAATTAAAATTGGAATATATCTTGAAATGCTATCTTTAACAATGTTATTTTTAGCATTTCGTTTTTTGGAATTTCTTGTTGCTATTTTCAATAAGGTTATATGCAACATTGAATTAATATCTCTTCATTAAAACTTTTTGATTCCCTGAAATGCATGTAGCTTTAGTGTCATTAATTTTATATTTAATCATGCTATCTACTACACCTTTGATTCTCTATAATAAGACATGGTGGTCAACACCCTTATTAGTATGCAATGCATTATTGACCTCTCTAATATAAGGTTGTGGATCATTAATGGTTGGAAGAAGTTGTTTAGCATGTTTTAAATCTTGATCCGAAATCTATATTTTCTTAACATGACATTTCACAATTTCTCATCCATCCATGATCCTACTTTTATTCACTCAAATCATAGTGACACTGCACCTATCAAGAGGTTATAAATTGTGATGTATTGAGTATTGAACATAATCTCTATCTACACCTTTGAAGATCCCTATGTCATGGTTAAGTACAATTATTGTTAGTGATTATTTCTCTAATTATCAACATTAAAACCCTTCCACTTGTTATTGTTCCTTTAAATAATGTGACCACTCATTTTAGTGAACATTTAACATTTATGGAATCACCCCACCCCGCCCCTCTAGCCCCTTTACACCCCATCTCCCTCACCAATCCCTTCATCCCCTTCTCACCCCTCCTATAACCATTTGTTGCCCGCTAAATGAGTGATGGGTCTTAACTTGTCCATTTAACATTGTATTATGGGAGGGGCATGCTCCTCCCTTATCTCCATGCTACTTATATGATAATTGAAATTGTATTATGGGAGGGCACACCCTTCCCATAACTCCTTCTTGCTCATATAATGTGTGGTCATCGGTTAAGGGAGGGGTAGAAGGGGCTAGGGAGGGGGATGAGGGGGGTTGAGCTGAGGTGCGGGGTAATGAGTGTTGGTTGGGCAACTCAAGTCGATAACTGTTTTTTAAATGGAAAATATGGAAAGAATGGATGCTTAAGGTGACATCACTACTAGCACAACTTAGACAACAATTGCGTGGGGAATTTTTTTCTCAACATCAAAGCCTCTATAATTGTATGACAATAGTTAGTTTAATAGAGAGAACAAATACAAATCTCTCATAACTTCTCTCAAGTTTATCATTTCAAAAAGTAGGATATATCTGAATTGGTTTTAGATGAGAACCAAACTTTGTAGAGTTGGATACCTTATGTTCTCCCCAAAATCAATAATCTTACATGGTTACTAACTTTCCCTTAACTTCCAATGATTAACATTGTGAATACTTCATACTTTATTTACAATTTGTTAGTTATTGAAGTGGGTTGTAGGAATTGATCCTCCATATTAGAAGGATTCACCACATAAGGTCCTTAGCTCCTATTATCCATAACATATCTCCACCTTCCTTACTTTCATGTACCTTACTTTCATTGCTCTCTTGATATGTTATTAGTTTTTTTAATTCTTTCTCCCAATTTTGTTTTTTAAATTTATATAGATATTTTTTTTATTGTTTAGCATGTGTTGTTTTGATCATGTTTGCCACCTTATAAATTGTGTAGTTTTTCACTTCAAGGGAGACATCTCTTCAATGTACACCACTAAAGTTAACATGGATGCTTTGTTGTACTATGAAAAAATAATTTTGAGTTCACTAGAACATCATCTCATGATCATCATTTCTATGTAGTGGATTTTGATGCCTTATCTTGCTCCCCAGTGCTCTTTGAATTTTGCATGGATGTGTGGATCTCTTGAGTTTGAAATCATGTTTATCAAAATAGTCAAAATCATATTTAGAAATTCTCTAGCTGGAATTCATAATAGCTCTTTTTGCTAACTCTTATGTAAATACTACCATGTATATTCATTTATGTAAATAAAATTAGAAATATAAAAAATGGTTGAGCTGGAGGAGGTGGACACAAAATCACAAGTATGAGGAGGAGGAGTTGCTTATGTTGTGTTTAACCACACCCACCTCATTCAATTATTCCCACCTATCCCCTAACTAGTTAAATGGTTTGCACAACATATAGGTAAGTTGAGTATGGGCTGTTTGAGTGGAGGGTGAGCCCTATACTATCCATGTTCTCATGCGGCGTATTAGAAGTCGACATGTAAGGGAAAAGGACAAGGGAATTGACTACTTAAAAGAAAAAAAAAGAAGCAAATGAGTATACGAGGGAAAAAAGAGGGAAACATAGAGGAACATGAGGAGGCAAATCAAAGAGTGTGCAAGAAGAACAACTACAGTGTTGCAAAAAACAATAGTGTGTGATTGGGAAACCCTTTCTTGGTATTTTGGTGTGACCCTGTGGAGATACCGATGTTGAAATTGGCCATGAAAGCTCAATGGGAAGCATTGATTCACTCAATGTTTGCGTTGGAGCTGAAAAACTGCCCTTAGAGTGAGAGCATACACCTAGGCTAAGTAATGCTTCATTGAGCCTTGGGGTAAATCCTTGTGATTCATATGAGAGGTAAAAGAGTCACTATGGTGTTTACTTTTGGAGGTAGTGAATAAATCACTTGAACAATGCTCTCCTCTATGGCCTGGTTAACTTGTTGATGGTGTGAAAATTTCCTGGAGCAACAAACTCCTCAAGATTTAAATCTAGCTCGGGGGTGGAAAAGTTCAAGAAATATTGCAGCACAACTAGCCTATGGTTGGATGGAGAGTTGAAGGCCCTCCTCTTGTTCTCTTCCATTTCAAAGTTAATTAGGTAAGTGTTTATTCTTGTATATAATTGTGTAATGGATGGCTAATGAGTATTCCTGTAATATTTAGGTAAGAATGTATGATTTATTAAATAGCCATGGTTGACTAGATAACTAGTGTATTTATGGTGATTATGATCTGTCTGAGCTATGTGGTTGCAACCTTATTAGCTCGGTTGCAAGTTTCCCGACATGTCCATGATTGATGGTTTGGAAACAATCAGAATTAACTTGTGAGTTCACATGTTTTAGTCATCTTTTATGTTTATGAGTTTGGGGCAGTTCCCTATTATAATGGTGGTTGTGGGTTGTCTCTTGAGTAGCTTAACTTATATGTGGTGTGAGTAGACTTGCTCCACCTCTAAAAAAACTGTTGATATACTTGTGTGTCCATGCCGAGTGCTTGATGCTATGTTTTCATGGTTACATGGGGCTTATGGACTTCTATGTTTCCTGTTAGTTGCATGAATTACAAATTTAGTTACAAGATGTGCATGGTTGCTTGAGTTCCACAATGGATATATAAATGCATGTGATTTCAGATTAATTGATAAAATCATGAAGCTGCATGCTCGTATGATATTTTTATGATGTGTTTACATTTAAATCTGTTATGGTTTGTAATTTGGTTAATTAATGTGCTATGAATGTCATGTGTTTGACCTTTTTGATTGTTATTATAACCTATTTTCATGTGAGGAGAAAGTAACCAAGTGTTACAGTGAAACTATGTTGGACAAAGAGCTTCTCAAAGGGAGCACACTCTGTGAGATTTCCTGAAGAAATTTGTTTGATGGAGCTTTCACTCAGTCTTGTTTATGAATTTGTCATGTTTGCTTGAGTATGACCGAGTCCCTTGGAAATATCTATCTTTAGATCAAGACACCGTTCTTGAATGCTTAAGTGATCTAAGCACTGCACTGTTTGAAGGAATTCTAAAAGAAGTCCTAAACTTTCCCCTTAGTGAAGTGTAACAGAGATTCTATACTTGTATCCGCACTGAATAACATTATTATCCCAATGTCATTATATCCAAATGCGTGAAGGGCCATATACCCTTCCTTCTCGTAAAACATTGTGGAGACCAGATAACTGGGGTGGGGAGTAGTATTGGGGTTAATCAACATTAGAACGTGGGTATTATCAGAGTTGGATATTGTATCGAGGCATATAGGCGGTCAAGCAGTCAATGCTTGCACCAATTTAAACTCCATTAAGGGTGCATTTTATATTGAATTCGAGGTGGGTCCTACTCGGTCAAACCCTAATGCAAGGCATATGTTTGTTCAATTGGTAGGTGAATTTGGGGATCCAGACATCCAACAAAGGATTGAGTGTGCAGTCTTGAGAAAGTCTCAGATTCAAATTTTGGAGAAGAATGGGGCTCATCCAGAGTGGGACCCACTAGGAAGGTTAAGGTGCGAGGCTTTAATGAAGAGAAACCTAGATAAAATTTATCTGGAGTGGGATCTACAAAGATGATTGTAGACGCGAAGCTAGATGTGAGAAAACTCGAATATAACGAAGGAGCATTGCAAAACATGAAGAAGGTAGACCCTATGTTGCATGTGGATTAGATGAGGTGGCTAGTGCCACAAAGGGCAACTAAGGCCATAGGAGTGCCACGTCGAATTCTATGGGTGACGTGGTGCTATTTGGGTAGCATGGGAGAGGCATGTGGGTCATGCGTGGTAGCCATGTGGTAGCGCCTCGCTGATGTGACAAGGCTTAGTGGGCTAAACCTTAAACGAGCATAACTTTCAATCCAAGAGTCAGATTGGGATAGAATTCATATGATTGGAAAGCTCTCAACAAACTTAATGTGATGAAGACTTTTATTTTGAGCTTTAATGAAGTTGGAAAAAGAGGATTTTTGTAACCCCATCTTTACAAGAGACTATGAGGGTCAAGTTAAACCTCAAAGTAACACCTCCCACGATATGGATTAGTTTAAGGTGGTGGGAGGGTATGTTACAAAATTCATATTAAGGAGATTTTGTGACAAACTTGTACTTAAGCAATATCTTCTAAATCCTTTACATTATGCTTTGTTCATAAGCATCCTCGATTATCCCACATCCAAAATAGATGATTGTATTAGCAAAGTTAGGTGTTCAATATATATGGCTCGGTATGCATAGTGCTACAAATATATGAGCAAATTTATGAATAAAGCAAAACTTAGGGAATTTTGTATTCACTTAATTACCTAACATCCATGAACAACTTAATTTTTCCAAGAAAATCTATTTTTTGTTTAAATTCCATTAAAAAAACATATAAAAATGAAATTGCCTATTTTTCTTTTCAAAAACAAATATAGAAAAACAAGTATGGAGAATAGTATAAATTTCTATTAGTTACCTAAAATATATAAAAAATCATTACAACCTTGTCAAAAAAAAGTTCAAACAATTCTTTTCTAATATTTCTTCATTTAAAATCATATTTTGATAATTTTTTTTAATAGTTCTCTAGTTTAAATTTCATTATTCTTCCAGATCCATCCCATTCATATTGATTTCAAAATAGATATTTCAAACCTGTAACTGAGGTTGGTACATTTGTAAGTATGAACCACAGATGGCTGTCCATCTTTAATCAATGTATATTTATGCTTTCTAACGAGTTATGTGGCATCACAAACCCACAAATAACCTAATAAGTGGTACCAAAGAGCACCTTACAGACATCTAATAGGATTATGATAATCATTGAAAGGAATTTAGATGGCAAATTTGAAATTACATTGCCTTTGTGACTAGGAGTTCGTTGCCCTTGTTGGTGCATTGAAATTTGATCTTTCTTCTTGTTATCCATTTCTCCATTTTGTGTTGATTTCTTGTCCCGAGCCTCCATAAATAAAGCCTTCTCACAGTGGTCAAAGAGTTCTTTACCTTAAAGACGGCTAGCTCTCATCTGAGGTAGCGTTGTAAACCTCCTCTGTATTCCATTAAGGATTACTGATCCTTAAGCTGGAGATCTAACAATAAAGCTTGTTTTCAACTCAATAATGTAATATTGGGCACTTTGCCCCTTGCCCTTGTCAGATAATTGCCATTTGAGATGCTTGGCCTTCTTGATACCCAAGAAGGTAAACTGAGTTTTTTGCAGCGTCCTGAACTCCCCTCATGAAACTGGGGAGGGATGTTTTGGTTGTTTAATTCCCTGCATGTAGCTTTCCTTCCACATTAATCATTAATGCAGTCAATTATCTTCTAAGTTGCAGAATATATCTTATACTAATCTTTGTACCTCCTGAATAACGAAATATTCCTCTAGCAGTTGAAGCAATGTTCTAACATTTTGGCATCAACTTGTCCATCATCTGCATGGATATCCATCTTTGCTTTGGCCTTGAATGGAGTAATAAAAGGTATAGAAGAAGAATTGTCATTAACCGATACATCAGGGCTATTTCCTTTGGTTTTCTTGTGGCCATGATCTTAATCTTCGTTCTTAGATTCTATTAAAGATTCTTCCTTCTTCACTATTGTCTTAATGATATGGGTCATCATCTCCATATCTTTTGTTGTCTGGGCCTTTCCAACTGTTGCTGTACAGTATACTGTCTCTCTGCTCTGTTGTACCAACTCTGGGGCTTTTGCTATCCAGGGCTTTTCTCCCAGTTAATTTGAACTTGTTTCAACTTTCAGATAGCATCTGATCTGGGATTACAGGTGCTGACTGACAGTTTGTGAATTACAGAATGAAAACTCGTTGCAACTCTCACTACTGCACTATTCATTGAAAGTCTGTTATTTTCTTTGCATCTCTTAAGTGACTGGGTTCAATGTATTCTCCAGGATTAAGAGTGATTCTAAGTTCAAGAACAGTGATGATTTTTTATTTTTATATGTCGAAACACCATTCCTGGAATTAAGAAAACTCCAATGTTTATTCATATAGGGTGATAGGTTTTACGGTACCAAATAAGGTGCTATCCACTTGCAACCTGTGGCTTCCAGTTTCAAGTTGTAACAGTTAAAAGTTGTGAATTTTTCTGTTCTGCTTGCCTCTAATTGATGTCGGGTCTTTATTGGTAGATGGTATGAGCACTCTATTCTGTGTCCCTTCTCCAACTGGAATTATGGCCCTTTTTCTTTCCTTCATATGCTTCTAGGAAAGGTCGTTGACTAATTTCCTCTTCCTTCCCTGTGGATAAAACCCGGTTTTTCCCTTTTCTTTCCTGATCCCTTTCAGAGCAGCCTACATATATGGTGAGCTCCCTGGTGGATCCTTTACAGAGTAGCCTACAGATATGGCGAGCTCCCTGGTGGAAGTTAGAGAAGCAGCATGGGGAATGAAGGAAGGATGATCTCTAGGTAAAGCTGATTCTGGGTGGCAGTTTAAAAATCTACAAAGCATTCGATTTTTTGAAAATGATTCAGCGACCCATTAAATTTGGAAGCTTTTGACATATTAAAGTCAATGCAGTGGTTCGAGACACCACTAAAACGGAGTTGTTTTGAGTGTGAATTTTTAGATTTTCAGGGTTGGAATTTCGCTGAAAAAGTTGAGGTGAAATTTTGATTCGTGTCATTTAAATTGTTTTTTGACTGTATATATAGATTTAGCACTCTGGAAACCCAGGGCATTTTGATTGTGCAGGAGTACCCATCAAACTTGTGTTTTCAATAAATTCTTAGGAATGTTAGAGAAATTAAACCAGAAAAACTCATCAGAAAAATTTCCAAAAAATCTAGCTGAAAAAAACTCCACTCAAATTAAAAATTATATGTTTAGCGACTTTAAAAAAAAAATGGAAAATAACAATCTTACCCATAAAAGCTATGCAGTGATGGGATACTACTAACTATGCACAATAAGCATTAAAATTGGCAAGTCTAAGACATACCCGAACCACTATGCTTAATGTCTTGCACAGAAATCTTGGTGAATGTTGTAGCCAATAGATCCAAGATATAGCACCTGAGGTCTCAGGGCAACTACAGATGGTATTTGTTAAAAAAAATGTTTATTCTCAACAATATTATAAGCTTGTCAGTATGCCTCACAGATTGTTTTGATGGCCTTCTTTAAGCCAGTGACTATCTCAGGGATTTCATTTTGGCCGTGCATGGATCGAGTTTGGAAATGATCCAGAATCAACATCTTGTGCATGGATCGAGTTTGGAAATGATCCAGAATCGATATCTTGTTTATAAATGCTGTAGCTAGAATTTGTAACTAAGGATACTTTATTCCATAAATAATGTCTTCAAAATCCTCTTCTCTATGTTTTGATTGCATTAATCCTTGGTTATCCCACATTCAATAGATTAGCTATATATATTCGAGGAGCTGTCCATGTTATTACTAGTTACATGACTCGGACAGGTTTCGAGTTCCTTGTCGTTAGCCAAAGATAACTTATAATGGCAAGCTTTGTGGAACCTATAAATGTCGGTGGCTGCAGAAGAGCTGTCATTGGTAAAACCAGAGTGTCACTGTAAACTGAAATATCAAACTGCCTCGGCTTGGTTGATTGCACGACACGTCTAATTGGTAAAATAAGTGTCCCCACAAAACTGAATTGTCGTGAAGTGTTTTTACGTAGAAATCACTTAACGCCTAGGGAATAGATGTGTTTATCCATTAATTTATAAATGCTACTTCACTGAATTGATTCTGCAAGGATCTTGCATCCTCACTGGCGATTGTATTTTGCCATTTCATAGCTTTTTAAATTATATTCCCAAAAATATTCACTATTTAATATTGGTTGGTTTTATGGGCAATGTGGGCCCTCGTGCTCCAATTCCATATAGGCTGCATTATGCAATATACGTAGCATTAGTTGTAAGGTGTTATCATGCATCTCATGGTTCAAATGGGAAGGCATTATAAAGCATGTCATACTGTAATTTGTAAGATATTATAATGCAAAGCACAACTTGTAAGGCATTATAGTGCACACCGGAATTTCTAAGGTGTTGGACCTTTGTGTTTTGGGTTTAGGACATTTGTGTGATTCCATTGGTAAGGTGTTGGATTATCTAGATGCACTTTATAGAGGGTTGGGTACATGTTTTATATGGTGTATGAGGTGAATTTGTAAGGTGTTGGACTTTTGTGTTTTGGGTTTAGGATATTTGTGTGATTCCATTGGTAAGGTGTTGGACTATCTAGATGCACTTTATAGAGGGTTGGGTACATGTTTTATATGGTGTATGAGGTACTTTAATGCTTTACTAGGTGTATTGGGTACTCAATGTGTTAGAGGTTGTTGTATCTTATTGTTATTCCGAATGTCTTACAGAGAATCGTACATAGAATCATTTTTTTCAAGATTATCAACATATTCATGTCATAGGACTTGAACCCAATAAGAAAGTTATCATTAAACTCTCCCAACTATCGAGACTATACATCATTAACAATGTGATTATGAAATCACAAACCTTCTTATGAATGCGTTGAGGAATTTGAAAGTGAATGTCCTTTATTGTTTGTGGGAAATTATGACATTTTCAAAAATGCCTTTGGGAATTCGAGAGTGAATCTTGTTATAATTAATTGTTGGGTGTGAAAATGTTGCAAGATTTTAATATTGTGATCCCTTTCTATTATATCTTGTTGGGGTGTAACTAATTGTTGTTTTTTTTCAAAAACATTGGTTCGTGAGTTCTTCGTCTCTTAAATGGGCTATAGTTTATGTTTATGGAAGGGATAGTGGTGGAGGTTTGGTAAAAGTACCAGTATCAATTGGAATTAATTTTAGTTATTTATTTTTTAATTTAAAATAAAAAAAAAAAATAAAGTTGATTATTTTAAAAAAAATTAATAATAAATAATAAATTTTTTTTTGTAAACTGCGGTGGGACCTTTTTATTCTAATTCAGCGAATCAAAACATTACATATACGTAATGACCTCAACCCGCCCCGAAGGGAAACTTGGCATATTGGCCATCTTAGGTCTTTTACTGCCATCCAAAAATAGAAGGTCTTAAGCCTATTTGTCCATGCTAAATGCACTATACAATCATAAAGACTACTAATATTTCTTATCTTCCTTCTACACCTATCACAAAAAGCTTCAGTGACAAAACTATTATCTACTATCTTCATAAAAGCAAAATTGAGATGAATTCTACCAGGACTACACCTCCTTTCCTGGCTGCTGTTCCATTTCCTTCTTGGTGTCGGGGTGGCATTGCTTTAGGTGCTGCTGAATTTCATCCATCCTCTTGTCCTGCATTAACAGAGTAATCTGTATATTCTTCAATTCCTTCTTGAGATTTGGGATCCCTTGAGACAGTTCAGCCATTTCCATGACTACTTGTTCCATAGCTTTGGCGAGCAGCCTCTTCATGACCCAATAAACATGTAGCGCTTGTTTATAGAGGGTCATGCGGCCTCTCGTATTACCAGGGTCTGGGAGGAGGTAAACCCAATCATCCATCTGAAGATCAGATTGACCCTGAATAGCCTCCTCCTCCATACGCTGAATAATCCTCCTGACCCCTTTGTTGGTATTCTCATAGTAAGCTCTTTCTGCAAATTGGACTTTCTTCCCCACTGTTTTCCTGGTTTTGCCACCATAGGTTGGAACCTCCTCTTCCCTGCGACCCCCTGCTTTTCCCCTACCCCGGCCTCGCTGGCCTCTCCGTCCTCCCCTACCCCTTTTTCTTCTACCTTCTCCTCCTGCACCTCGCTTACTCATGCCTAACGCACTGCCAGCTTCTCTGGCTCCTCCTAGATCGCGATCCTGCCAGTCTTCTCCCTCCCGCATTTCCTGACTATCCTCTGTCTCTAAATCCTCACTCCTTCCCTGTTTAGCTCGAGGCTACTGACGATTCTCCTCATCCGAATCGAACAATTCAACCTCGTCCTCAGAATCGTCCAGGACCATGACTGTTTCTCCACCAGCTTCTTCGAATGCCACACTCTTTCCCTTCTTTTCTCAGTTACTACCTTCCCTGATGGCGTCAGACTCCCCGCTTCTCCCTCTCCTTCTGGTTTCCATCTTCGCCCTCGGTTCTGCTCTGGTCTCCTTTTTGCGCTGCCTCCTGTTGCAATTGACACTCTCCCTAACTACACACTCCTTCTCCCAGGCTTTTCGATCCTTTCTTCTCTGTTGACCTCCTTCGTGCCACCCTCCTTTAATCATCTGCGTCCTCCGATTTCCACCTGCGATGTTTGCGTGATCGCCTTGCCACCTGTTCATACACTTATCACTCCTATCCTTTCGCTCCTCGCTCGTACCTGCACTCTCACCTCCCTTGTCTGACGCCTGGTCATCTCCGCCTCCCTTCATCCCCAATCTTCCTTTGCTCCACCTTGGAGCGTGATCCTACTTGATGGTCCGACTACTCCGGCCTATCATTACTTGACCCTCCACTACCTTGAAAACCATTATCTCCTGCATAGCCTTAAATGCTCTGCCCACCGCCAAAACCACCCTGATCGGGGGTCTCTTGTAATCATTCTTGTTGTTTTGTAGATTCCTCATGGTCCTGTTTTGTTATGATTACCAGTTCCTCCCATCTCGGATTCTCCACTGCTATCGGCCATCTGCTGTCAATCTTCCCTTCCCGATCATTGCTTCCCCAGTTGGAGAGGAAGTCCGCTGCCTTATTTCCTTTCCTTCTAACGTGGTTGATAATTTTATAGTCGATCCTCTTGAGAAATTCTCCCAAGTCTTGGACTATCCCGGCTGTTCTCCAGCTGCCCACTATTTGTTCCCAATTTTTCCCATTATTAAGTTTTAGGAGCATCTCAATTACCACCTGAGAGTCCCCTTCTATCTCTAAATTCCTGTAGCTATTCCTCACTGCTATCCTTAAGCCTTGGTGAACCGCCCATAATTCAGCTTCGTTATTAGTCATTTCTCCTCCCCACTCTGCATATACCCATCTGATGTTTTCCTCGCTGTCTCTAAATATTCCTCCAAAACCTGCATTCCCTGGGTTCCCTTTGGACGCCTTGTCGAAGTTCAGCTTAATAAAATTCTCTTTGGGATATCTAAACTGCTTTGAGCTTTGAGCCTGTTTATTCTGCCGGTTCTCTTTCCTGGGATATAACATATCGTATTTCATATTCAATTTAATTAGAATATGTCCTTCCTCCTGATTCGTTTTCCATTCTTCCTCATCCCAATCCTCTGTTAGGATCGTTTTCCTGATAGAACTTAGAACTCTCTTCCATGTTTCTTCTGGTTTAGTATGTTTATCTAGAAAGATCCTTCGGTTTCTTTCTTTCCAGAGGAGCCAGATCACAAACCCCGCTGTCAGGTCCCATGCCCGCTTAACAACTTTGCAGTTGAATTTTTCTTTACTCCAGTGAAAAATGGTTCTTTTTATATCCCTAGGGTCTCTCTTTTCTTTGCCAAAGAGCTTTCCTGTCTCCTCCCATATTTGCGTGGCATACCCGCAATTATTCAGAATATGATCCTGGGTTTCGTTTTCCTTATTGCATAGGCTGCATTTTGAAGGACCGAGGAGGCCTCTCTTTTGTATTTTATCCCATGTTAAAATTATTTCTTTTCCAACAAGCCAAGCAAATACAACTATCTTTGGCCACCATTTGCCTTCCCAGATGATTTTCCACTCTACGTTTTCCTCTGCCCTCTCCTGAGATCCCGTCAAGTAATAGGCTTCCTTAACAGAGAAGGTACCTTTCGTTGTTTTTCCCCACTTGAGAATATCTTCCCCATTCCTGAATTTTACTTTTCTTGATTCAACTTCTTTTAAGTATTCTTTTTGCTGTTCCTGGTTAATGTTTTCAACCCATTCTTTAGGCCTACTCCATTTTCTCCATATTCCATCTGTTTCTCCTTCTTTCCAGTAATCCTTTATGCATTTCCTCCCTTCCCTGAGCGCCTTTTGCTGAATATTCTGAAGAGTTTGGATATTGGACAGTTTGTCTCTCTGCTACCACCCCTCATCCCAAAATCTGGCATTTCTCCCTCCTCTTATTTCCCAAAAGGCATATCTGTTTACTATACTCTTATTCTGACTTGCCAGGTTCCAAATTGTGGAACCTTTTGGGGTCTCTCCCAGTCTAAGAATTTCTTCCGTAGTTTTTGGCATGTTGTACTTGTGAGTCCATATATTCTTCCACAGATCATTGCCTCCTCTCATCCACCGCCACCACAATTTAGCCCCCAACACCCTGTTTAACATTTCCAGGTCTCTTAATCCAAGGCCTCCTTCTTCTTTTCTTTTTGATAGGTGTTTCCATGATACTAAAGCCCATTTCATTTGCTGATTTGGGCCTCCCCAAATAAATTTTCCATATATCTCTTTTATCTTTGTACAGGCCCCTTTGGGGGCCGCCATAATAGACAGAGGATAAATGGGAATTGCTTGGAGGACTGATTTCACAAGGACTATTCGACTCGCTATATTCAGTGATCTAAACGACCAGCTTGCCATTTTATTTTTGAGTTTCTCTAAAACCTGCTGCCAGTTTACCATTCTAGTGGGATGAATATCTATCTGATTTCCCAGGTACTTTGTTGGAAGCTCTCCCTGCCTAAACCCTAACGTCCTTGTAAGGTGATATTTGACCGATTCCAAGGTGTTAAAAACAAAGGTACATGATTTCTCCTTATTAGCCTCCATACCTGAAGCCTCCATGAATAGATCCAGGATTCTTTTTATACCCCTAACTTCTTTTATTGTTGCTTCACAGAATAGCATTATGTTGTCCACAAACTGCTGATGGGTAATGGGAAGATTGCTCCCCCACAGCCTTAGACTTTTGATTTTTCTTTCCCTCTGTTCTCTTTTGTAGTAACTCCCTAACCCCTAAACCGCCAATATGAATAAGAAAGGTGATAGAGGATCCCCTTGTCTTATTCCTCTTGAAGCGTTAAAGGTTGATGAGGGTATCCCATTTATTAAAATTGAGAAATTCAGTGTTGATATCATGCTAAACACCCATTCTATCCATCTATTATTGAAACCGAATGTCTCCAGGACTCTTCTAAGGTAATTCTAGTTCAATCGGTCATAGGCTTTGGACAAGTCTAGCTTTATCATCATTCCTTTCTGCTTCTTTTCTTTTATGGTGTGAATGACTTCTTGAGTTACCACTAAACCGTCAACAATTTGTCTTCCCTCAACAAACCCTGTTTGTTCTGGAGAGATTAGGTTTGCCAAGAGAGGTTTTAGCCTTTTCGCTATCAGGGTGGCTATAATTTTGTAAATTACATTGCATAATGCAATTGGGCGGAAGCCCTGAGCATTTTCTGAATTAGCATTCTTAGGGATTAATGTGAAGAAAGTCGAGTTTAAAGCTGGTCATACCTTTTGCTTCATACGAGATTCTTCTACTACCTCCAGGAGATCCTTACCCAGAAAGTGCCATCCTGCTTGATAAAATTCCACTGTATACCCGTTTGGTCTTGGTGCTTTGCGTTTCTTCATGTTCATCACTATTTCCTCTAACTCCTCTATAGTCGCTGCTCGCATCAGAGCTTTGTTTTGCTCATCTTTTACCATCTTGGGAATTTCCTTACATATATTCTCAATAGCTTATGAGCGCTCATTTTGAGGTTCAGTCAGGATATCTTTATGATAATCAACCAAGACTTTCTCTATTCCTTCTTGTTCTATTACCCTTTCCCCTACTTCATTTTTAATGGATAGGATCCTATTTCTCTGTCTATGTTGTATCATGGCCTGGTGAAAGAATTTAGTATTTCTTTCTCCTTCTCTAAGCCAGTTGATCCTGGATTTTTGTCTCCAAAGGATCTCCTCCTGCTTCCTCCTCTCTTCTAGCTTACTTATTATGATTCCTTCTGCCTTACAACTTGCCTCTGTTCTTCCTTCTAGTATTGTTCTTTGCTGGATTTCTTCCATTTCTTGTTCCAGTTTCTATTTCTCCTCCATTATGTTCCCAAACTCTTCCTTGTTCCATTTTTTTATCTTCCCCTTCAATTCCTTTAATTTTAGTTGAAAAGTGTGCATCTTTCCTTTTCCTTGTATTGTACTTTGAGTCCACCATTCCTCTGCCTTTCCTAAAAACTGGGGGTTCCTAAGCCAGAAGGACTCGAATCTGAAAGGATTTTTACCCAAATTTTTCTTTATATCTATCTCCAACCTGACTGGCCAGTGGTTTGAACCAATAGCTGGCATTATTTTGGCTTCTACAAACACATCTCGATTCATGATCGACTCCGATACGAGGAATCTGTCAAGTCTAGATGCGATCTGATTTTTCCCCCCTCTTCGGTTATTCCATGTAAAAATGCCATTAATTGTTTGTATATCCACAAACCTCTGGTCTGTAATCATCTCATTAAACATATCCATAAACTGATCCGGTCTTCTTATTCCTCCTTTCTTCTCGTCCATTGTTCTAATCATGTTAAAATCTCCTCCTATTATCCAAGGTATTTCTGGATAAAGTCTTCTAGCTTCTTGCACATTCTTGAGAAACCTTTCCCACTCCCCTGGTGTATGTGGTCCGTAGACCCCTGTAATGAGAATTCTCTCTGCTGATCTTATTACTCTGCATATTCCGATGAGGACTCTAGGTAGACTTGTCCAGTTTTCAAATATTATCTCCTTCGGGTTCCACATGATTGCTAAACCCCCTGCTGTACCATTTGCATCTTGTCCCATTACTTCATATTGTATTTTTAGTTTTTTGATTATTCCTTCCATCTGTTGCATGGTAATCTTCGTTTCTTGGATTGTCATGATTCCAGGCTTGTCCTTCCTCAATCTCTCTTTTAAATACCTCTACTTTCCTTTGCTGTTAAGACCCCTAATATTCCAACTTGTGACTATCATTTATAACTTCTTGGTTGGTTGTTGGAATACCTCCGATAGAGGTATAACCTTGCCTGAGTTAACCAGAATTTCACCTACCGCTTGAATGGTCTCATTCAATGTTCGTCTGCCTCTCTTCCTGCCCCCTTTGCCAATGCCTTCCATTCCCATGTTATTACTTTCATATACCCCTATTTGTCCTGTTAGATCTTCCATTACTCTTCCTTTTTTTCTTTATACTTTTGGAATGTATCTTTGTATAATTGTTTCTGGGTTTCCGGTATAAATCTCTCGTCAAGATTTTTCCATTCCTGTAGCAATTTCCTCATGATTTTTTCCTCTTCTGTCCCAGTATCCTTTTGTAGATCTATCTCCATCTGGAATTGCTCTGATATTAACTCTAGGCTTACCCCTGTCTCTTCTTCAGTCTCCCTAATCTGTATTGTGGCGCCATCTTTTGTTTCTTTACTAACTTCCATTGGCTTGCTCTCGTTCTCTTCATCTTCGAGCATTTTCCCTGCTCCCTCTTCTTCATTCTCCTGAAGGACATGAAATTTGTTTTGACTTTCTTCTATTATAGGATTTGGTTTTTCTTGTATCTTTACTCCGTCTTTCCCTGATTTTCTCCTTCTGCTAACCTCCTGGAAACCTGTTTGTCCAGCCTCTGCTTTCTCTGTCCTTCTTTGTTCTTCTTCCTGCTTTTTTAAAGTTTCCTCTTCTTTATTTAGCGGGCATTGCTTGAAAAGGTGCCCGTACTCATGGAACCTTCTACACCTGAAAGGTATGTGTTCATAGTCCAATGGTTGCTGCCAGATCTCGTCCTGGTACTCTAGCTCTATATACTCTGGCAATGGCTCTGCTATATTCATGTAGACGCATATCCTTGCGTAAGACGTATACTTCCCCCTTTTTGTCGACTCAGCCACTTTGACAAAGGTCCCGATTGAATTACCAATTCCTTCAAGAATACCGGGGTCCCAAAATTCCACCGGTAAACCAAATAATCTGACCCAGATAGGTGCTGCTAGCATTTTCTCATTCTCTGGGTTATATCTTTCCTCCCAATGCCTCATGAACAAGCCTGCATTATTCATAAAGTATGGTCCTTCCTCGAAAGTTTTTTCCTTATCTTCCAGGTTTGCAAATATTACTGTGAAAAACCCTTTCGCTCCTAGCTTTAGATCTATGTGCCCTTTTGGTTTCCATCGTTGTTGCATCCATTTTACTAGATCCCTCTTAGTTGGCCAAAACCCTATAAACTTGCATATTAAAGCATGATCCCTCATATAGCATATATATTCTTCAAGTTTGTTATTAGGAATAACATACCTTGGTTTTCCTGTGCTCTCGGTAAACATCGGCCTCCTGTCTTGGTTTGCCATTGATTTCCTAGAACCGGTGCCTCTCTGCTGCTCCCCCTTGGCCTACTCTGTGCTCCGCTCCGACTTGCTTCTCCTGCCGCTATATTTTTGTAGGAGGGGATCTCTCCCCTCCCCTTCCTGCTTTCCATTGCGTCCTTTAGATCAGATCGATTTTGTTTACTCCCTGCCGTTTGCTTGAGATTTTACTGCAAACCGATTCTGTTCGCTTGGACCCGCTTGCTCAGTCGCTCTTCTCTATGCCTTGCTCTGTCGGTCTTCTGCTAACCCTCAAGTGCTTCAGACCCTGTTCCTGCTCCGCTTCAGACCGTCTTTCATCGCTCTCCAATAATTTTTATTTATAAAAAAAAACACTCATATAAAAATAAAATGGAAAATAGATAACTTTATTGATAATATAATAATAACTTTGTTTAATTTTTTAAAAATATTGATATGTTATTTCTAAAAAATTTATGTTATATAATAATTTCCAAATTAATATTGATTACTGATTGTTTTAATTCGCTCATTTATAATTTATTTGCATGTTGATCATTATTAATGAACATATTTTAATATGTGGATTTATAAAATTTTTAAATCATCATCAATACAATAATAAATTTATTATCAATGCAATATGATTTATTTTTCTTGGATCAATATTAATACATTGTTTTATTTCATGTATTCATTATATATGTATTTTCAGCAAAATTTATGTTGATGATCATAAATTACTTAATATTCAAATTAGATAACATTTCACTATTAAATAGTCATTGTTTTTAGTAAAATGTGAACATTGTTATTTGAAAGTTTCAAAAAATTAATAAATTACTTAATGCTAAAATGACATGATATTTAACTATTAAATAATGAAGGTTTAGAAGTAAAAAATTTAAATATTTACCCAATAGAAGAATATTATAATAGAATTGAAATAAATGGAATAGTTGACTATTAATTGGATGCAAATTTTTTTTTTAAGGGTTTTATTTAAATTAATAGGATGCAATTTTTTGCAGAGGGTTTTATTTAAATTAATTGAATGCAATTTTTTGTTCAGGGTTTTATTAACTTAACATGTTTGCAGGTTGATAATGAAAATGATATATGTTTTAAGTAGACAATTTGAATGTAGACTAATGGATTTTTGTGGTTTTTTTAAATTTTAATGTGCTTTAAGCTTTTAAGCTGATTATTAATTAAAAAATATTTAAATTAATTCATTTTGAGGATGTTTATAAATATTATAAAAGCTGATTTGTAAAATATAGTTTATAATTAAAAATTAGAGCAATTTTATTTTTATTTTTTTATACAAAAACGGGTAGTGGATATATTAGAAACTTGGCCTTAATGCCAAAGAACAAATTACAAAAGGTGAGACTAATTCCAGAAGTGCCGTACAACCTTGCAAGACTGTGGCATTTATGTTTAGCTCACATCTCTTTTTAGCTGCTACTATGCGGTCAATTTCCGAGATTTTCCTAAGATTGTGGATACAAACAAACTGATTTAATAGTAGGCAATAAAACATGACAACTTTCTAGATTAAGGAATTGGTTCCCATATTTCCTGTTCACCTCTGAGCAGGGCTCTAGCCATAAGAAGAGTTGCTTTGTTAGCTTCGGTGTCCGCCTCCTTATTATTGGCTCTCAACACGTGATAGAAATTCAAATTCTAGAAAGAGTCTCCAAGGTCTGTAATTCTGTGAATCAACCTTGCTAGCCTTAGGTCCATTGGCTTAGAATGAGTCACCATAGTGTTAATGATAACCTGAGAGTCTCCAATAACATTAGCTTCCCTGATGTTCAACACTTTCAGAATCTTGAGTCCTTGGAAAAGAGCCAAAGCCTCAGCTTGAATGCTGGAAGTGATGCCCAAACCCCAGGCGAAACTGTGGATCCTAAAGCCCGCTGGATTCAAAATGACTCCTCCAGCTCCAGCTCTTCCAGGATTGCCCTTTGCAGCCCCATTAAAAATAGAAAGTGCCTCTGATGGTTTGCAATCCATCCCTGGAACTCTTCTGCTGTAGCCCTTATTTGCCATACTTTTGGGAGGGAGATACTCTTTGCAATTTTTTGGAACTGAAGATCGAGAGAGGAACCCCAATTTATATCTTGCTGGCTGAGAGTTAAGCCATATTTATGGTCTCTCAGGCACTCTTTTAACTAGAATTTAGGTTTAACTACCACTAGCTTGGCGTCCTATTCGCAGTTTCTGAAAATCCTTCTGTTTCGCTCAAGCCAAACCTACCAATAGATAATTTTAGGAAGAAAAGACCAAGCAACTCTGATAATTTTTTTTTTGGAGGAGGACTAGGATACCTTTGCAACCATTTATCAAAAAAATTAGGAATGAAGGAAAGCAAGGCGAAGCTGGAACTCAAAGGTTCCAGCAGCTTGATCCAAATCTGCAAAGTGAAGGAACATTCAAGCATTAGATGAGAAACGCTTTCCTGGTTTACCTTGCAAAGTCTGCATCTTGAAGGGCCGTGGAAACCTCCCTTCTGAAGATTATTGTCTGTCAAAATTTTGGAGTGGCATAATAGCCAGTTGAAGAAGTCGATTTTTGGTAAGGAGGGATAATGCCATATCCCTTTCCACGGCTTTGGATTCAGGGCCGCATGGGGGCACTCACACAGCTTGGCGTATCCTTGAGTAACGGGATAACCACTAGCCTGTACACCCCAACCTCTTGAATCCCTACTTCGCATCTGCATTGGAGCTAATCCGTGAAGCTTAGAGAGTAGGACCTCTCGTTCCATAGACAAATCTGGGGGCATTTCAAGGTTCCAGCCAGCCCAACGTGAGTCTTGCTAGACTGAAAGGTCCAATAGGAACGCAATCCAGCATCGTTCATCCATCTATGCATCGCTTGGAGAGAGCGACAGTCTCCCAGTGGCTCATTATTCATAATTTTGTCTGTCCAAAGGTTGATCCTTTTTCCATTGCGGGGAATCCAGTAGGCATGAGCGTTAATAAGCGGACAGGCTTTGTTGCAGAGCTTCAGAAAGGGCGAATTAGGGAGCGGTAGAGGATGATCTAGACAACAGGAGCGCTGACCTTTGAAGTATTTTTTCCAAAGAGCTAATTGTGCCCAGCCAGGGTCAGGTGCAATAATTCTCCAGATGAGCTTAGCTCCCATTGCAATATTATGATATCCAAGATTTTTGAAGTTCAAGCCTCCTTCCAAGAGCAGATTGGAGATGGATTCCCAGTTGACTAATGGAATCTTGTTCTCATTTTGCTTGCCCCCCTTCCAAAATTATTTTCGAATGATCTCCTCCATTTTTCTGAGGATGCCAGTGGGAGCGGGAAGGACATAAAACTGAATAAGGGATGACTGTTAAGGATTGATTTTATGAGAACAAATTTACCAGCAATATTAAGCCAGGAAAAGCCCCAGGCAAGCAACTTGTTCTTGAATTTCTCTAATTGAGGGAGCCAATCTCTGCTGAAGGCTCTTTTAAGAAATACAGGTAGGCCTAAGTACTTGAAGGAAGTCCAGTTTGATGAGGTTGAGAAACCAAAGGTTCTGGAAATGGAATTGAGCAAGCTAGAAGTGGTGTTCCAGCAATAGATATGGCATTTGCCATTTTTTAGTCTGCTTCCCGAAACCAAACAAAATTCGTCCAAAACTCCTTTAAATTTGGAGGCTATAAGCACATAGATAGCTCCCAATAACAAGGTGTCATCCACAAAGAGGGCATGATTTATGTTTTTAACACCTCTTTCTATACAAAGCCCAACAATTTATTGATCCATCATTTTTTTGTCTAAATAAAAACTGAGGATAAAGGCTTGAAGAACAAATAGAAGGGGTGAGAGAGGGCACCCCTACCTGAGCCCTCTTGTGGCTTTGAAGAAGTCAGCAGCTCTGCCATTTACTAATGGAGCAATCCAAGGCTCCGAAATGCAGGCCCGAATCCAATTTATAAATTTCTCACCAAATCTAAGCTTATGTAAGACTTTCAACAGAAAACTATGCTTAACTCTATCAAAAGCATTTGCTAAATCAAGTTTGACAACCATACCTTTTTCATTGCGACTCAGGCTTGAGTGAATTGCCTCTTGGACCAGAATGAAATTGTCCACTATTTGTCTACCTTGAATGAATCCTCCTTGGCTTTCTGGAATGACTTTGGGGAGGATGAGCTTGAGTCTGTTAGCGATGACTTTGTTAATAAGTTTGTAGCCAATATTACATAACGAAATCGAGCGAAACCTGTTGAAGGTGTTGGCTCCTTTCTCTTTGGGGATGAGAGCAAGAAAAGTAGAGTTCGTTCTATCTCCGATTTTCTGGCAAGCTTGGGACTTAATGACCATTTTGTATAGGTCTTTTTCCACAATCAACCAGCAAGATTGGAGAAATTTGGCTGAAAAGCCATCCGGCCCAGGGGCTTTGTTTGGGTCCATGGCAAAGAGGGAATCCTTGACTTAGTTCTTGATGACTTTAGCTTCAAGAAGGTGATTCATTTAATCAGTAATCAGGAGGGGACCACGTCCATCATATCAAAGTTTTGATCCAAATTTATATCTTCACTATATAGGTTTTTAAAGTGAAGGGAGGCAACTTTTTTTATGCTTGCGTTGTCTTTGTGAATGATGGGGCCATCTTTGATTTCAGAAATGGAGTTGGAACATTTCCTTGCCTGAGCTTGTTTGTGGAAAAAGGAAGAGTTCCTTTCACCTGCTTTGAGCTAAAGGCTGCGAGACTTAAGTCTCCAGTATTCTTCCTCAGCCAGACAAGCCTTGTGATAGTTTTGCTGGAGCTGGGCTTCTTTTTCTAGAATCTCTTTTGTTATGTCAGCTGTTTCAGCATGGAGATGATGATTTTCTAGAGTGCATTGGAGTTTTTTCCTTTCATTGGCTGGATTGGGCAGAGATTTGGCCCAACTTTTCAAATCCCTTTTCACTCTTTTGAGCTTTTCCTCCCGGACGAAAAAGGGTGAGCCTTTGACTGGCTGCATCCACATGCCCTTAACTAATTGCATGAAGTCTGATTCCTTAGCCCAGAGTGGGCTAAATATGAAGAGAATTGGTCCGAGGTCAAGCTGAAACACTAGTTCTAGCTTGATGGGTTTATGATCAGAAGTGCTGCATGGGAGAATATGAACTCTAGCCTCTAATCCAAGCAGAAGAAAAGAAATTTGAAGTAAGAACCTATCCAATATGGCAGCAATGTGGCCACGATCAATTATTTTATTAGACCAAGTATACTCACCAGAGATTGGCTTGATGTCCAGCAGATCCCAGTCCTGCATAAGGTCCTTTGCCATTCCCTTGCCGGATCTCGAATAGTGCTGCCTCCTCTCTTGTCTGCTGATAAGAGAGTGAGGTTTAGATCTCTTGCAATGATTGTATTCTCTAGATTAACGAGAACTTCTTGGTTTCTTATGGATTCCCAGCATGACTTTTTTTCCCTAGCGTTCAAAGGGATGTACACATTGAAGAGACTGATAATCTCTTTTGAGTCTAGATGCTGTAGTTTTAAGAGCAGCTAGTGAGTGTTGAGGGTCTCAGAAATGACTGAGAATTTTCTAGCGTTCAAAAGAGTGCCCAACCCACCGGAAGCCCCATGGGCAAAGATTGCTTTTGCCTCACATTTGTTCCAGAGTTTCTTACTAGCCTGAAGGAAGACAAAGTCTTCCAACTTGGTCTCCTGGATGAGGAGTATGCCAGGAGCTTCTGTTCTTATTAAACTTTTGATGGCTTCTTCTTTGATTCTGTTCCCCATATCTCTACAGTTCCTATCTTCATCATTTGTATTTCTGGCTGGCTCCCTCGGAGCCTTGTGGCTGGTTTCTCGCCATCTTTGTTTTTGATGCTAACATCTTCTCAAGGGTTGGTTGGTTGCCTTGGAGCTTATCTTTGAAAGTTTCCTGCTCTCTTTTTTCCTGATCTGTTTTGTAGTCTCTTGTGGATCTCCTTATCGAAGCTTGGGATTCTCCTAGTTCCCCTTCTTCCTCCGAGCCATCTGGTTCATGCTCATCTTCCTCTACTTCGACAGTATTTCCTTTGGAAATCTCAACAAGGCTTGCCCCCTTGGGAGAAGAGGGGGTACCTTTAGATGGTGGGGTTGATTTTTGGTTTTCTGGATCCTGTGGTTCCTCTATTTGTGAGCTTAGAGGGGCGAATTTATTTTCTTGATCCATTCTAGAAGGGGGTTGCTGAGGAGGGGCCTGGAGGGGACCTCTTCCTTTTGGACCAACCTGCTTTTGGCTTTTCCTGGCATGCTTGAACTGGTTCCAGCCTTCTTCTTTACCCTTGTCTGGTTCCACATTGGTTCGGCATCCTCTGGCGAAGTGACCGTAGTAAAATTGGAGCAATATTATTATATTGAATATATTAAAATATGAGTACACTATAACTTGTAATGGTTATGAATATGCAAGAATTTTCAACCTTGGTGATATTTGACATAATTACCCTCAATTTTTATGGTGACTTGGGAAAAAATACCCTAGCACATCTAACTTCTTTGATACCTTGATCCTAACCCATTGTGACCCTCTATATAGTATCCTCTTTAACCTCGATCATAATCACTTACTAACCCATCATGCTTTGCAACTATTATGACCTTGGTTACATCATAACTATGAACAAACCAACCACTTTAACTCATGAAAACCCCAAACAATGTGATGTCTAACAAATCAACCCATTAAACACCTTGATCTTTACTAATATGACCTTGGACACACTATACTTTGTAACCTATATGAATTTTGCCACAATCATCTCTTAATTATTTTTTTCCCATGTAACTATGAATGAGAAACCTTTGTAAAGTAGTAAACGATGTAACCTTATTGTCTCGTAATACATTATGACCTTTAAATGCATTAGCCTCTTAACATTATGGGTCATAATATTATGAATCCAAACAAAGAATACCTCCCAAAGATTATGTTTTTGATATAGTTGTTGGAAGGATTTGTCATTGATGTCAAAAGGTGAATGAGCCGAAAATTGTTTGATGATATGAGTGCACAATGTAGTGACTC
The DNA here is from genome assembly GCA_000404065.3 of Pinus taeda. Classification (NCBI taxonomy): domain Eukaryota; kingdom Viridiplantae; phylum Streptophyta; class Pinopsida; order Pinales; family Pinaceae; genus Pinus; species Pinus taeda. Next base: position 131,931 of record APFE030438654.1, read on the forward strand.
TGGCAAGAACACTTCAGATTGATAGTCCTTGTCACAACATTTTGTTTGATAGGTGGTACATCTTTTGGGTCTTCTTGATTGAAGAGATATTCAAGTTTAAGGCTTGATGCCTTAAATGGATGGGTTTAGCACCAACATCTTGCCCCTCAAATTCATGGCATTAAATATTTATTGTTGCCCCTAGAAGAAGGTCAAAGCTATAATTTAAATTAGCCCAAGTCCATGTGTCCGAAGACAATCTTGAAAGAAGACATGATCAAAGACAAAAATTATTTTTAAGTTGCCTAATCCTCTTTGTAAAGGTCAAGTTGATTAATAATTTTATTGTGGTATAAATCAAATATTGTATGGGTAGGTCATCCCCAAACTAAGGTTCCCTCCAAATAAATATATATACCTTACCCGTGGAGCATCAAAATGATGCCAATTCAGAGCATCTGATGCAATATCATTTGGAGTAGATCAAGATCTAAAAGAAGAGAAATATTTGGATATGAAGAGAAAGGATTAAGGTTAATTGAACATGTGCCTTTGTGATCTAAAGAAGAGACCAAGACCTCTCTAAATACATATTTTTTTAGTGTGGGGAAACCCTCTTCAAGGGTGAATTTGTGAAGGACAAACTTGTTGGGTGTGTGTTATATTCTTTCCATGATTAGCTACATGCATTGTACATTGCACCAGGTGTAGCAGGGGTGTCACAGGGGGGGGGGGGGGGGGTTACCGCCCCCACCTATTGGGAGATTTGCAAGGGGGAGGTAGCCCCCTACACAGTGTTTGGGGTAGTGCCCCAAATTTTATTTTATTTATGCAAACCCAATAGTAGTTTGGCGAACCTTAAGATGGGGGCAGACCTACCCATGGTTTTGCACATGGTTTTTGCGCATGGTTTTGGGCATGATGGTTTTCTACACATGGTATTTTGTAGATTTGGTCAAGGGAAATACAATTAAGTTCTAATCCAGGTTTAATGGATTAGGGTTTATGAATGCTTCAATATGTATATATATGTATTGTAACATTGATATGAATACAATAAAAAATCAATCCGGTTTTCCCGATTTGGGTTCTAGGAGAAATATTAGTGTATATTATATGTTCTCACCATTGTTTATTTTTCTATAAGAATTCGTTTACAAGTAATTTTTGTACATGTTTAAAACCTAAAAAACTTATTGATCAAAAGATGACCAGATGCTCCTATTCGACCTCTCTGAGGTAGATCTATGATGCCTTCGTTTGGCCCTCCTGAGGCCTATTATGAGGTAGATCTATGAGGCCTTCATTTGGTCCTCCTGAGGCCTATTCTGAGCACAATTCTGTATCCATTCCTAAGGCAGATTAATGTCATTTTTAGAGATATTATTAAGGAAAAATTATGTCATCACTTGAGGTTAATTCAAAGTCTTCTTGAGATTCAAGCATGAGATCTTCATTGTCTAGGGATCCATTTTGAGGTAGATTTGAAGGCTTTATTTGGTAGAGATTTGAGTGTCTAAGGAAACTCTTTGAGGCAATATTTTGTCCCCTCTAAGGCAGAATATCTGAGACACTTTTCCCCCTTTGAGACTACTACATGGGAAATTTGAAGGTATTTTCTAAGGTTGTCCTTTAAAACAAGACATAAGTTATTCTAAGGTTTTTGCTAAGGCTCTCTTTCAAAGGAACACTGAACCTATTCTAAAGTTTGTTTTGAAGTACATCTTATGTTATCTTGTTTGATTGAGGAGATTTTCTTAGGATTGAATGAGGCTTATTTAAGCAAGAAGTTGGAGGTATGAATTATAATATTTTATTGTTAAATTATGTGTTTTGAGGATCACTACAAGTCAGAGTTATAGCAACTTACATATCGAAATTCAAGGTGCAGATCAAAAGTTCGATGTGAGTAGTGATTGTGAGTCATTGTAATTAGGTCATTGTCCTCGGTATGAGAGCCCAATAATTTTTATTTTATCTTTTATTAGAAAGGGTGGTAGGGTGGCGTTGGGAAAGGAAGTTGTAGCTTCCTTCAGGAGGTTGTCACCTCCTTCCAATGTGAGCTAGTAAACCTAGGGTTGTAGCTGGTAAACAAGAAATTTTAGCTTCCCTCGTAATATAAATAATTTTTCAATACAAATCTTGTGTACTTTTGATGTGATATAATTGGTTAATACTATGTGATACTCAAATTTTTGAAATTTTTGAAATACAAATTCTTCCCCATCTCAATATTTTTGACAATTGGAATTAGAGTGGGTTACCCTTATACAATGTAATAATTAGAAGGAAGATCACGATCAAGTATGGATCAAATATAAGACATCTCTTTGAGAATAATTCAGGTATTTGATGGAAATGATTATCCATTATAGAGCACTTGCATGAAAAAATACTTGAAGGATTTAGGAGTTGATGTCTAGCTCACATTGTTTATAGCTACCAAGTTCCTTAAAATCCTCCAATTGTTCTTAATGAGAAGAATTTGTTTAGGTTTTGATCCAGGTGGATATTGGTGGCCACCTGACAAATCCACTTGGACCATCACCATTGTTTCTTTTAGTTTTTTAGTTTCCTTAATTGTAGCACAATTTACTATTTTTAGCAGTTTTTCAGGTCCTAAACTGCCAGAGCCGTTTTGAGGCCCTAAACAATGTTTTTTTGGAAATCTACCGCCAACAATTTTCTAATAAAATCGCCTTTTTTCGTCATAGTCCTCGGAGAGATCTTTGCAACGGGGTATCATGCATGTCAAACAGAGATAATATGACCAAGTCACGACCTCGAGAAGTTGGTTGTCCAACTAACCCCAACGGGGCCCATAAAATCTTGGTGTTACATCTCCTCGGGTTAGGGTTTTGGTTGTTTAGGGTTTGCTCTTATTATTCAATAATAAAAAGGCCCATGAGCCTCATTGTAACGCAGTTCAGAGCCATGTAGCCACCACATCTCTTCTAAGAGATAAGCTATCATCGCCGAGCTAGTCTCATTTCCATATTGTTTGTAAGCATATTTCATTATTTGATATTAGTCAAAGGAAGTGTTACTTCTGTTGCAAATCTATATTTATGGTTATATCTGTAATTTGTTGCGTTCCTGTTTAAATCCGGATCAACTTTAATTCCAAATATCCTCATTCCGTCATAAGTGGGTCGTCAAGAATTGTTAAGACCAAGTTGATGACAGGCATCACAACCAAAGAGGTTTGGGATAAACTTAGAACTCTTTATAAAGGTGATGATAAGGTAAAGCAGGTCAAAATTAAAAAATTCAGAACTCAGCTTGAAAATTTGAAAATGGATGAAAAAGAAGATATTGCTACCTGTTTACTCAAAGTAGATGAAGTTGTTAACTCCATCAGAGGCTTAGGAGAAGATATCAAAGATCTTTCGATCATACAAAAGGTAATAAGATCGCTTCCTTTGAGATATGGTGCTAAGGTATCTAGCTTAGAAGAAACTAGGGACTTGACCAAGATGACAATGGAATATTTAAATAACATTCTTACAACTTATGAAATGAGAATAGATACATAAGTCGGACAGTCAAACAAAGAAATGGCTCTTAAAACCACAAAGAAAATAATAAACAAAGAGCTCAATGTCAAAGGAACTGTAGATGATGAATTAGATGTAGAAGAAGAAAATTTCATCAAGAAGCTAAAAAGGGGAACCTGAAAACATAAAGGTAAGTTCCTTTTAAATATTTCAATTGTGGTAGAATAGGTCATTATGCTAAAAGATGTCCTTTTGGGGAAAATAAAAGCTTCCATAAGAAAAAAATATATTCTAAAGAAGATAAAAATTCTTTAGATGGGAGTGATACATAAGAAGGGGGTGCAAGAGAAGTTCTCTTCCTAACCCAAGAAAATCAAAACAATGATCATGATGACAAAGATATCATTAATTCAAATGAATAAATAAAAGAACCAAACATGAGAATATATCATTTTTGGAGACTCGGAAATGATTCAAAGATCGAACAAGAAGATGAAGATCTTAAATAAAAATTGAAGAATCACGAAAAATAAAATGTTGAGCTCAAAGACAAAAATATAGGGTTAACAAAACTAATTGAAAAAAGTGATTAAGAAAATATCTCTTTAAAGGTCCATCTAGAAGAAGCAAAAGGAATTGAAGAAGTAATGAAGATCCAAATGAAGAAGAAAGAAGAATACTATAAGAAGCTTGAAGAGGAAGTTGTGTAATTGAGGGTTGAAGTTGATAAATTCAATAAGAACTTGAATAGTTACCTACTGTTGGATAACATTTTCAACTTTCAAAGATCTCCAAGTGATAAAACATATCTTTGCTATGAAGGCACATCTTCAAGCAAGGACGACACAAGTTCCAAGCCTCCGAAGGAAGAAACTAAAAGGGAATTTAGAAATGTTTCTGCTTCAAGAATTTTTGTTGATATTCCTAAGAACATCCATAATGAATAAGATCAACAATGGATTGAACGCCCTCCAAGGTAAAACAACCTCAAAAGATCATGTTACTCTCCCATTTATGAATACATTTTTCTTTGCCGTTGTTACTCTTGTGGAAATTTCGGGCATAAAGAAATTCATTGTAAAATCAATGCAAGATGCAATTATGCAAGAAACATATATGATTATGGATTTGCAAGAAATGACCTTAGATCAAGAAATGTTCATGGATATACCAACATAAACTACAATCCATTTGAACCACTAATGAATCAAAATATTGTGTGATAGAAATGAAATAATCTTGGCCACAAGGCATAAGATCGCAGGCTTATGTAAGAAAATGCTCCAATCATTAACACATAGAAGCCAACTATGACATGGGAAAAGAGAAAGTAGGAAAATTGTAGTATAGCATTGATTGCAGAAGATAAAGAAGATGAATGGTACATAGATAGTGGATGCTCGACACATATGATAGGAGATAAAAAATTTTTTTAGCCCAAAAGGAAAAAGTGATAGTGTTGGGTTTGGAGATAACTACTCCATCCAGATACTTGGAAAAGGTCTAGTAAATCTTGGAAGCAAACATATGAAATAAAAAATGTTTTGTTGGTTAAGGATTTGAAGCAAAATATTCTCAGTTTCGGAAAAATGTGTGATCAAGGGTATGATCTCTTGTTTGATTCCCATAAATGCGAAATCAAAGAAGAAAACGTAGGAAGATTGGCTACAATAGCCACAAGAATACCAAACAATATATACATTGTAGATGAAATAGAGCAAAAGAAAATTGTAGCCGAGTAAAAGAGGCGCAAGGACAAAAAATGTGGGAATGATAAGAATACAAAAGTCTTGTTGAGTGCCATATTTTCAAGGGGAGCAACCCAAAAAAAAATAAGTCACCCTTTTCCATTGATGTCAAAGGGGGAGAGAAAAGGAAGTGCAACATGGAGACAAAATAAATGGAGCATGGAGATAAGGGGAGCATGACAAGAAGTGGTTCACGATGATAGGGGGATCATGAATGTTGACATCAATGAAAAGGGGGAGATTGTTGGAAGAAATTGTCATTGATGTCAAAGGGTGAATGAGCTAGAAATTGTTTGATGATCAATGCAAAATGTTGTAATATATCTGATGTGCAAATATAATAAATTATTTTATAAAATAAATCCAAGATCCAATATACATAATGGAGGTTCACCATTTTTTTATTAACTATGATCCATGTATTTATCATCCTTATATTATTACACCATATTATTCCCTTGGGTACCTCCCTTTGTACCCCATATTATCCCCCCTATGTATATTATATTCCAGCCCCCTTAAGTATGTTTCGTCCCCAAAACATGAAAAAAAAACAAATAATAAGATCTACTCAAAAGAGTAGTCCACTAGTACCATGCACATGCATCTAACCATACAAGAGAAAGATGAACACTCGATCTAGTTAGTTCTTCACTCTCTTTAGATGGAAGTTAGTTCTTGCAGTTCCTTTGTGCTCATGTGTTATGGGTGGATCATCACACCTCTTTGTGTGTCTTCTAGGGGTTTTCGTCCTTGTTGCTAATCTTGTGCCACCTTGCTGGTTGTTGTCTTGCTGGGTGGTGTGGGTGGTGATATGCTGAAGTTTTAATTGGTGGTGTATCTTTCTTCAATTCCCCACCTGATGGAGCCTGAGTGGTATTGATTTCCTTTTGTGATACTTGCTTTTGTTTATTGTCTTCCATTATCACTTCCAACATGGACTCCTCATCTGATGTGTCAGTACCTGTAGAGTTTTCTACTTGGGCCTCCTTGGACTCTACCTATTTACTAATGGAAATATCCTCCAATGTAATCTTCTTCTTTTTATGCCAGAGCTTCAAGAATTTATTTTGTACATTAGTATTGATAGCACCAACGGATTCCATTCAAGGGTATCCTAAAACAACATCCACATCATCCATATATGAAGCATAAAATTAGAATGAAACACATACTTATCCATATCAATATTCAAATATTTCTAAATTTGAGCATCCTAATTATCAACTTGTGTGTTTTCAACATGTTTTTGTGGAACTTGCAATTTTTTAGCCAATTTAACATTGATAAAATTATGTTGGCAACTAGGATTGATAGATACAATGATCTTCTCTTTATGAATACATCCATGAACCTATAAAATAGAAAGATTAGTAGAAAATAAGCCTTTAATAAACTTAGTGTCATTCTTTCCAACATGAGACCACTTATCCAAGAGGACATTTTCAAAGTCTTCGTAAAAAAGAGTCGCCATCTGCCTAGTTAGTTCCACCATGCTAGAGCCTCATATGTGAATTTTAGATATGTTCCCAATCTCCACACACTTGGGTAGTATGACTTCACCAATTTTAGGAATTCTTCAATACTAGGACCATCATATTTTCTTGTAAAAATGATCTTGCTAGAAATTCTAAAATAGAGTGAGGGTTTTAAAAAAAATCACTTATTTTTGGGCAAAAATTTAAAATGGGCATAACTCGGTCAATGTAGCTCAGAATGCTTATTATAACCTATTTGCATAAATGGAATGACCATTGTGTATCTACCCATGTGATTGGAATCATGAGATGGACACACTTTGAACTTAGATTTACATTGCAACTGTCCGATTGTCACAATTTCTTTTGAGAAAAGAGTTGATTTTAAACCAACAATATCTCCCTAATCTAGACTCTGATTTGACTTTTTATTTATTTTAAATTCAGTGAATTTTCAAGAAGATCTCAGATATGAAATTAATTTCACACAAAAATATGCAAAAATTGACTGGAGAGCCGTCGTCCACGAATTTTCGTAAGAAAAATTGCTGCAAAAAAATTGATTTTAAATCAACAATATTGCCTCCATCCAGGTTCCGACTGAAACACTTTTTTTTTTTTTTTTTTTTTTTTTTTTTTTTTTTTTAAATCAGGTATTTTTTCGCAAGGAGTTATATATCAATTTGTTTTTGAAAACTTTGCAGAAAAATTTTCAAATATGATCTACAAACTCGCTGCCCACTATTTTTCCCAAAAATTCCTGCAAAAAAGGAAAAACAAATTCTCCCCACTTTGACCAAGAAAGGGATATGATACCACTTGTAATATATCTAACTTGAAAATATAATAAATTATCTGATAAAAAAAATCCACTAACCAATACACAAATAAGATATAAATGCTTCTCTTTATTAATCAAACCCTTGAGGCAGGGTAACACCATACAACCACTCCTTAAGGAAGGAGAATACTGCACAAGCTATATGCTTGTCAATACAACAATGCTTGACATATCTCAATGGAGATTCTCTAGCCTTTGTATAGACTTCATACATACAATACTATGGGTAATTACCATGAGTCTCTTAATGCCATACATCCAATACAATGGGCTTATCACATTATTCCCTAACTACTTGTGGTCCCTTGCATAATGTGGGTTAACCACTTTATTTATTAACTATGACCCATTTATTAATAATTCTTACATTACTACATTATATTATTCCCTTGGGTACCTCCTTTTTTACCCCATATTATCCCCCCCTAGGTATACTACATAATGTGTATTAACCACTTTATTTATTAACTATGACCCATTTATTTATCATCCTTACATTATTACATCATGTTATTCCCTTGGGTACCTCCCTTTGTACCCCATATTATCCCCTTAGCTATACTACAAAGGTAGTGAATTTGGCTACAAGAACACTTTGGATTGATAACTCTTGTCACACCATTTCGTTTGGTAGGTGGCATGCCTTATGGGTCCTCTTGGTTGAATATATATTCAAGTTTAAATATTGGTTCCCCAAATGGATGGGTTTAGCACCGACATCTTACCCTTGAAATTCAAGGTCTTAAATGTTTATTGTTTCCCCTAGAAGGTCAAAACTGTGATTTAAACTAGTCTAATTCCATGTTTCCAAAGACAACATTTAATGAAGACATTATCAAAGTAAAAAATAAATTTTAAGTCGCCCAATCCTCCTTGTAAAGGTCACCCTGATTAATAATTTTATTGTGGAACAAATTCAAATATTTTATGGGTCAGTTGGCCCCAAACTAAGGTTCCCTCCACACACACACACACATGCACACACACGTGCGCGCACACACACACACCCACACACACATATATACACCCTACTCGTGGAGCATTAAAAGGACATCAACTTGGAACATTTGAGACAATGGCACTTGGAGTAGACCGAGATCTAAGAGGGGAGAAATATTTGGATATGAAGAACAAGGATCAAGGTTAATTGTACGTGTGTCTTTCTGATTTGAAGAAGAGACTGAGACCTATGTGAAGAAAAGTTTTTTGAGTGTGGGACATAGCTCTTCAAGGAGGAATTTATGAAAGACAAACTCGCTAATCGGAAGATGACCCGAGGTTCCTATTCGGTCTCTCCGAGGAAAAATATTGGCCCTCTGAGATAGATATCTGAGGCCTTCATTCAATCTATTTAGAGGACAATTTCGTATCAATTCTTGAGGGAGATCTATGTCATTTTTAGACACATTCTTAATGTAGATTTGTGTCATCTCTTGAGGTTGATTTGAAGTCTTCTTAAAGCATATTCATTCCTAAGATCTTCACTATTCAGGGAACCATTATGAGGCATATCTGAAGGCTTTATGTGGTAGAGATCCAAGTGTATAAGGCAGTTCTCTGAGGCAGACTATCTGAAATCACTTTGGGCCCCTTTGAGATTGCTTTGTGGGAAATTTGAAGCTATGTTCTAAGGCCATCCTTTAAAAGTAGAAAAAAGTTATTCCAAGGCCTGCTCTAAGGATCCCTTTCAAAGGAAGATCGAACATGTTCTAAAGTATTTTCTAAAGTACATCCTGAGTTACCTTGTTCGACTGAGGAGATTTGTTGAGGATTAAATGAGGCTTATTTAAACAAGTTGTTTATATGAATTGGAATCTTTTATTGTTAAATTATATGTTTTCAGGATCACTACAAGTTAGAGTTATAGCAACATACATATCAAAATTCAAGGAGAAGATTAGAAGTTGGTTGTGAGCAATGATTGTGAGTCATTGTAATTGGGTCATTGTCCCCGGTATGGGAACCTAAGAGATTTTGTTTTATCTTTTATTATAAAAGGTGGTAGGGTGGTGCTAAGGAAGGAAGTTGTAGCTTCCTTTTAGAGGTTTTCACCTCCTTCCAGAGGGAGCTGGTAAACCTAGGGTTGTAGCATTTCCCAATATAGTTGGTAAACGAAAAGTTGTAGCTTCCCTCATAATAACTTTTTCCCAAAAGGAAGAAACATAATTTCCATATATGAATGAAATTACATGTTGTAGGATCGAGTCAAATAACATTCAAATTTTAATTGAATGTCCAACCTATCAAAATGAGAATGATTGTATCTATTTATGATCTATTGACAGCGTAAAAATTATTTTAACAACTTTGATATAATTACAAAAATGATAATAACAAGTATGGAACCAAAGTCTGACTATAACTCAGTACAAAAAAGATAAATGAGATCTTTGAAACATACAGATTGAATTATGGATTATGGTTGTGAAGTCCCATCCTGAGTGCCTTCTATGAAATGTTGATGATAATAAGCATAGTGAACATTACCTATCTGCTCCAAAATATTCCAAATGCATGGATCCTACTGCACTTCTTCCTTGGAAAGTGCATCAGAAATTGTGTTCCGCTCTCTATAAATGTGAAGGCATGAAATGACATCAAAATTCCTTAGCTTCCCTCATAATATAAATAAATTTTCAATACAAATCGTGTGTACTTTTGATGTGATATGACTAGTTAATGCTTTGTGATATTTAACTTGTTTAAATTTATGAAATACTAATTCACACCACCCTCGCCAACCCCCACCCCCTCCCCACACACACAAAAAAAATAAATAAATGAAGAAGAAGTATTTCCAATAATAGTCACAATGAGACACTTTAAGTTTTGAAACATATAAGTGGGTTAATTGATAAAATAAGTATCCTTAAATTGCATTCTATTTTAATTAAAAAAACTACATTTCTTTTAGCATGGATTTGTTTTGAAAAAGAAATCACCCAATGTAGAGGGAGTAGATGTAATATTTCCCTATATTAATTTATTCTATTTTATTGGATTTATTGAGCAATTATTGTAACTTGTAATAATTCATGAGAAACTTGTAAGGTGCTATGCATGGTATGACAACTTGCAAATCATTACAATGCATAGTGATAATGCATGATTCAACTTGTAAGGCATTATATGCATAACATCATGCAAATTGTAATGCATTGGAACTCCATGTACCCTTTAAGGTGTTGGTTACCCTAGTGCATCTTGTAAGGTATTAGAGTACAATGCAAACTATAGGTGTCAGTTTGATTCAAACTATAAGATGTTGTGGTGTATGCTTTATAGGGTGCACTATGGCACCCCAATGCCTTGTAGGATGTATTTGAGTACACCCCATTGTATTATAGGTTATATTTTACCCAAATGCCTTACAAGTTGCACCATACCTCAATGCCTTATAGGATGTGCCATACCCTAGTGCCTTCCAAGTTGCATTGATGCACCTCGATGCCATTCCCTAATGCCTTGTAGGTTGTGCTATGCATCATACATGGTGCAATTTATATGGTAATGTTATGTGCATGATGCAACTCAAACGATAATGGGATGTGCACCCCATAATGCGATGGGATGCACACCACCTATAGGTGTTGCGATGAGTGCAACTTGCGCATGGTACATGTCCCTTACCCAACTTATAAGACATTGTGATGAATGCAACTTGTATGGTGATGGGATGTGTATAACATTTGCATGGTGTGTATCCCTTGCCCATTGATAATCCCAACACCTTACAACTTGCATTATGCATGATTCCCATCGTGTAATGCCCATTACAACTTATAAGGCAGTAGAATGACTACAACTTGTGCATATGATGGAGGAGAATCTAACCTAGGGTATCATGTTTACTAAAGGAGTTAGTTCCCTAAGTTAGGATTTAATTATTTATTGTATTTTTCCCCATAGTTTTAAGAGAAAATGAGAATTATTGTAATTAGGAGAAAGTTCAAGAGTATTTTGGAAGAGTTGATAGATTTGAGGGTTGGTTAGATCTCATTTAGAGATAAGGGATTAGGTGAGAGTTTTCATGGATCATGAGAGATGTTGTGGGAGTTTGGTTAGGATCTAGAACATATTTTGGGTTCAGATCCACTTGTATAAATCTAGGTGAGACCATTAGGCATGTAAGTGAAGGAGAGATAGGAATGAGTAATAAGTAGGCCAAGAATTCTCTTACCCTCTAGCCTGTGCCATCATTTTGGTATCATAGCCATTTGATCTTTCTTTTTTTAAGCATGGAGTAAGTTGTGCATGATGAGTTTGTTGATGAGTTCATGTTGCATAGATTAGTGTGAAGGCCAAGTTGCAGAAGATTAGTGTGGAACCGTGGCTAATGGCTAATACACAACATACATCAAGGAGTGATTAACCATAGCTGTGCAAATCGTGGAGCTGACCTTTGGCGAGTATAAGTGTGCAACATAAGCTAATGTTGAGAAGGTTGCAGTGTTGGAGTGAAAGAAACTTGTTTGTGAGGCATCAAAATTCACACCAAGCCATACGCTGGCATTTGCGTTGAGCTTACCTTGAGCCTACCTTGAGATCTTGTGACGAGAAGAGGCTCTTTTTGAAATTAATGAAGGTACCCTGCATGTGGCTCAATAAAGCCAAGCACGAGACTCATATAAAATTTGATAATTTACAATTATTATAAGTGGGCTTAAAGATTTATAATGAAACATTGGCATTCAACATTTCATTTGGTGAATAGTAAAGGCAAAGGGGTTGTATTAAAGGTGAAAGTAAATAGTAAAGGTAAAGGTGTTGTATTAAAGGTGAAAGTAAATAGTAAAGGTAAAGGTGAAAGTAAATGGTAAAGGTAAATTGGTGTTGTAACAAAGGGTTATAAATCACAAATAAATTGTAATGGGTCATGGTGGTTTTTATAAGGATAGAAGATAAGTGGTTAAGGAATGAGAAAATCACCTAGTTAATAAATTTATGTATGAGTTTGTATATCTTATTTTGTTGTGAAAATATCTAATTGGAAATTATAAATGTCTAGGAATTATTTTGCATATGCGTGGAGAGAAATCATATGGTTAGAATAAATATTGAATGATAAATTGTGAGTTGTTGCAGACAATTTTGAGTGGGCGATATATGGTTTCATAAAACCATGTGTTAATAACAGCTTAACCTTTCTTTGTCCTTAGTTTATAAAGTATGGAATATTGCAAGGTTTTTATTGTTCATAAATAGTTTGGGAAACCATTGAATGGCGTAGAAGACCATGTGTGGGTTTGAGAATGCATAACTTCAGACCATGTGTGGGTTTGAGAATGCATAACTTCATTTATTCACGGACTGTAATGATGGTAATGTATGAAATGGTATATGCACATGATTTTTAAAAAAAATCATGAATAGTTATATATAACATCAACAAATTTTCAAAGTACTTTAATTTGCATATGGGTTGAAATATTTCTTTAATTAGAGAGTGTATGTGATGGTGAACATGATAAAGGAGATGAATATGACTATGGATAGTTATTTGAAGAATTCAAGGAAATCCCCAGTAACACCACAACAGTTGGCATGAATGATGAAGAGTTTGAAAAAGAGATTGCTAAGATGACGACACAACTTGATTTGTTGATGGAGCTATTACAGAATTAGAAACATGGATGGATAATGAAGAGGATAACCAGATGGTCAATCAAGCAATTGATTGCAAGAAGACATAAGCACAAGTTGAAATTTTTGTTAAGGGAAGCGGAAAAACTCCAGATAACCGAGATGAATATATGCATTTGTGAGCTGAACAAGGACTGATGCTTGGTGAGGACGATGATGATGCTAAAATGAAATCTATTGATATGAACGTGGGTTCGATTCCGACAGATGACACCACAAACCGTTTAGAAGACCAATGTAAAGATTTGAGGATAAAATCATCTATCGAGACTATAAAGCCTTATGTTTTTAAATTTGACAATTTGTGTGTGGATGCAAGACGTGTTGCATATGATGGACAAGACACTAGTTTTGTTTCAGGCAAGGATGAAGACTAGTTTATCGAAATGATTTTTGAAAGTGACCGTAAAATGCTAATGAAATGTGAAGAAGAATTGTAATTACTGGTAAATATGTTGATGGAACCTGAATCTAATCAAGTTGCAGATAAGGAAGACAAATGTTCAAATAGTGAAAATGTGGAACCTGAGATAAAATGTAATTTGCAATTTAATGTTAAAGATGATGAATTGATTTTCCAAACTAGTAAAATTCAATCAAAAATTAAATTGGATAATGAGATTTAAGAATTAAGAAAACTGATGGAAAAAGCGCATAAACCAAGATATTTCAAGATAAGGCGGAAAGAAAACATCATGATGCATTTGACTACTCGAGTATACATCAAAAAAGAGGGAGGAGAGCTACAAGATAAAGTTTGGAAGTTTGGAAGACGAGAGAAGAAAACCATAAAACAACAACAACATGATAGAGCGACCGATTTACTACCAATGAAAGTTTGGGATCTAGGAGGAGTTTTATCAACTTATGAAGATATATGGTCGGGAGACCATGGTTTTCTTTTACCTGCGGAGTTTGATGCAGGAGCATCTAACCTAGGGTATCATGTTTACTAAAGAAGTTAGCTCCCTAAGCTAGGATTGAATTATTTAATGTATTTTTCCTATGGTTTTAAGAGAAATTGAGAATTATTGTAAGTAGGAGAAAGTTTGAGAGTATTTTGGAAGATTTGAGGGATTTGAGCATTAGTTAGATATTGTGGGTGTTTGTTTAGGATCTAGAACCTACTTTGGGTTCAGATCTACTTGTATAAATCTAGGTGAGCCCATGAGACATACAAGTGAAAGAGAGTGAGGAATGAGTAATGAGAAGGCCAAGAATTCTCTTGCCCTCCATCAACATGACACATATCCCTTACCCATTGGTTATACCATACATATGGTAAATGGACATGCACATTGTGACATATAAAGTATTGAGACACACAACTTATCAATGGCGCATATAACTCTCCATCACTTAGACCATAAAATATTGTTAATAGTTATTTCTAAAGGTGAAAAAGCAATTCCTAGATTAAATTTAATATCTTTCTTTAAAATAAGGAAATTAATACATTTAAATATTCTTATTACATTTTAATTTTGTAATATCAAATACTGATATATACAATTCCATTCAAATTAATTTATATAATAATGCAAGTAAAACAACATATATATATATAATATTATTTTACACAATATAAATTTTGTTTCATTATTTTAAGAAACTAGAGAAAACCAATTTACTGTCAGGTTCGAAATAAGAAAGTTTGACTTAGATTTAAAGAGTGTTCCTAGGATGGCATGTTCATTGTGTTGGCTAAGTGATCCCAAAGGGCACTTCCGAATGCTTGGTACCATTGACCCCAAGCATTTGGATGGCTCCATAATTTGTGTAGAAATGTTTGAATGAGTTTGCATGTGTTATATCACATGTAAATTGTTTTATTATTATTATTGTAATTAGGTTGATAGTAAGTTAGGATCATTTTGTTCTCCAACGAGGGTGTTCAGTAGCGAGAGTTCTCCTTCTCGCCTTGATATTATTCTAGCTCACAGGAAAGGGGGCTATGACTCCCACTATACTTAGTGCATTACATGCGTTCCCATCACTTCATCAATCGTGGCACAAAAATGACACAAGGTTCAACATCATTTGCATATTGTAGGTGGCATGGGGAGGTACAAGAGGTCTTAACAGGAGAATTTTATTATATTTGCAAAGTTGGAGGAAAAAATTGACAACAATTTAACCATTTTGGCCAAGAGATCATCCAACATATCCTTATCCTTTCATGAGGGTAGTGACCAACTAGTGTGGATGCCTAGAGATTTGTTCAATAGTTGTTATGATTCACTAGTTTTTTGCTTGCAGCACTATTAGTCTTTTTTGTCTTCTCATGCCAATGTATGTTAATATTTGACACAACCAACATGTTTTTATAAGTTTCTATATACAATTTGTTTTAGTTAGATGCGGTGTTATCAACCTCAAGACTATGAATTTATGTTACTGGTCTAGTTTCCCTAGGTGAACCCGTTGTAGAAATTTTTTGGTCCATGTAATCCTCATTTGATGTAATGCAAAATGCCTAACTTTAAAAAAAAAGGAAAGAAGAATAAAAGAAATAAAGAAAGAGGGTAAACCTCTCTATTTGATGGAAGAACAAATCAATCTTGAATGCCATTTGAGATAGTTTAATTCCCCCAAAAGTGGTTTCCATCATAGTTTAAATTTTCCAAAAGACTTCCATCCTCAATCCATCCCTATAAAGTTTGAGCATAAAACCTAATAAAGACTAAAACCTCACTCAAACTAATTTATCTAATTATTATTTCATATATAATATAAAAACATCAATTTGCTAATAATGTATCAAACATAACATAGTAAAATTATATCGCTACATAGATGTGAGAAAATTTAACTTCTTTTAGATTAGAGCACAACTTAAAATGATAATTCATTATGCATGTGATTATTCCATGACAACAGTTTTTGCCTTTTGTGAACCTTTTAAATGCTTACCGAGACATGTGCAAATATATGTAAACATTATAATCCAACAACTTCCTATTTAATGTTGTTATTCTTGATATATATATAAATATAAATATATATATAAATATAATTAATTAATAATTATTTTTTAAACCAACAATTTTTATTATTTAAATTAATTTTATATATAATTAATTTAGTATTTTATTAATCACACTATTTTAAATATTTCCAATTTTAATTCATTTATATTTTAAAAATAAAAATACATATATTATTGTTAAATTTTTAGTTTTTTTTATCATCTTAATTTTTTATTCTATAATGGTTAAGAATTTCTTTTAATAGTTAACTTTTACTTTATATTTTTAGTTATTATAACTTTCCCTTTACTTTTTCTTTTACTGTGCATTGTTTTTCATCTTAAAATATTTCATTAGCTGTAATAATTTTTCCTTAGCTGTTATGATTTTACCTTTACTAGTGGTTGTGGTTATGAAGTCATGGCTTTGTCATGAAGTCATTAAAGAATTTGCTTTATTGCTGTTATAACTTTTCCTTGGTATCCATTTACCTGTGCATTGATTTTTGAATTATTTAGTGGTTGTGGTTATGAAGTTATGGCTTTGTCAAGACCTCAATGAAGAATTCAAAATGAATTTGGTTTATTGGATGTAGCCATGAGGGGGTGAAATTGAATGAAGTCAGGTTTTTTTTAAGAAATATGGTGAGATGGAAGTGATGAGGGGTGAAATTGAATGAATTCAGGGGTTTTTAGAAATATGGTGAAATTGAAGGATGGTTATTTAGAAATATGGTTAAGTTTTTGAGTTTGAATTTTTTTTGTCTTTATGAATATTTTTTTTATAAAGATTTAATAAATTATAATAATGTTAATATAATTTAAAAAAAATATAACATAAAAATTATTAAAAAAAGTTATTTTGGGTGGTTAGGAAGAAAGAGTAGAATACTTCCTATTACAATTCAATTTTGTCAAGTGACATAATGAATGTGGATAGTATTGACTATATATATATAGAGAGAGAGAGTTGTATTTGTGAAAAAATTAAATAAATAAACATAGAAATTTAATATTGTGATTTTATTGTGTTTTATTTTCTGCGGTGATTGCCATGTTTTAAGACTATAAAAATACTTATTTTGAAAAACACCCTAATACATAATGATTTTAAAATTTATATGATGATGATTATTAATGTATTAAGTTTGAATTTGCAAGTTTTTAGATTTAGTTTTGTCTAACTATTTTATGTTTCAGAATTTTGATAATGCGATAAAACAATTTTTAGTTAAATAGTAGTTTTTTGTTATTTAAAATTTGTTTTTGAATATAGAGTTCATAGATAAAATTTATAATTCTAACAAATTTCTATAATTTAAGCAAAAAAAACCTCCAAAATATAAAATAATTAACTATACCCTTAAATTATTTCTGTCCATCTATTTTAGGTCAATAAATCTTAAATATTTTATAACAAAATTAAAATTAATAATTAATAAATCCAATAATCTTATAATTTTTTAAATTTGAAAATATACATTAAAAATTCTACCACTTTAACAAATAAATCAAATTCGATTTCCCATAAACTTCCATACCTAACTTAGTGGACTTCTCAGAAACCAGGTAACTTAGGGTGAGCAGTTTGCCAAACCTCAGCTACCTCCGAATTATTGAGAACTCCATGCCTTCTATACCTAACTTAGTGGACTTCTCAAAAACCAGGTAGGTAACTTGGGGGTGAGTAGCTCGCCGAACCTCAGCTACCTCGGGATTATTGAGAACTCCATGCCTTCTAAAATAATTGGAAATTAAAAAAAAAATTATTAGTAAATTAATATAAAAATTAGTTAATATTTAAAAGTGATGAGATTTCGCTCTCAAATTGTCATGGTTTGAAAACTGAAAAGTAGTATAAGGTCAAAACTAATTGTATACTTATGTTGGTGGTGACAGCCATAATTGTTTCGAGGAAGTATCTGAAGTTATGAGATGATTGTGGTATTCTTTTTTAGGGGAACGGTCATTAATTTATATAAAGAAAAATTGTGTTGTAGGGTAGTTTTTTTTACATATTTATAGTATATTTTTTAAGGTTTAGTTTAATTTATAGATGAAATGATTTTTTTTCACGACATTTGTAGAGAATTTTAGAAACTTGAACCTAAGATGTTTAATTTGTAAAATTCGAGTGCTTTTTGGTTTTTTAGGGTGTTGAATCTGTTTATGCATTCAAAAATGTATTTTAAACAACAAAAATCATAATCTTGCTTATAATATATATAAACAAATATTTTGAATCTATATGTTTTGGTAATTAAATTATTTTAGAAATTTTAAATTAGATTTTATTATTATTATTATTATTATTTTTCAAGTAAAATATAGTATTTCATTTTTTTGTAAATGTCACAAATATTTATCTTTCAAATTATAATTTATAATTAGATAGAAGAATACCTTTATATTGAATACATGAGTACTACTGCACATTTCCTATTTCAAGGGTGGTGCTCCAAGGGTGATGTAGATTTAGTGACCTTGATCTTATGGGGATATTAAATGAGATGTGCAATAAAGGCACCTAGTCTAGAGAATAGACCCCAAGACTCCTAAGTTAAAGCACCCAACCACTCAGTTAGGTCATTTGGTCGTTGTCCCTCCATTCTTGAGTTAGCATTGTTTAGTTATTGTTCTAACTTAGTGTGTAGATCTAGCTTTGTTTTATTTATGTTATTTTAGGTTATATGCTACATCGTTTATCTCTCTTCATTAAAACTTGTTAATTCCTTGAAATGCATGTAGCTTTAGTAGCACTAGTTCTATATTAAGTCATACCATAAATTACACTTTTGATACTCTATGCTGAGACATGGTGGTCAACACCCTTATTGGTGTGCAATGAATTATTGACCTCTCTAATACAGGGTTATGAATCATTAATGGTTAGAAGAAGTGGGTTAGCATGTTTTGCACCTTATAAGTCTTGATCCCTAGTCTATCTTTTCTTAACATGAACATTTCACAATTTCTCATCCATCCATGATTCTACTTTATTTCACACAAATCATAGTGACATTGCACTTATTAAGAGGTTTCAAATTGTGATTTATCGAATAGTGAATACAATCTCTACCTACACCTTTGAAGATCCCTATGTCGTGGTTAAGTCCAACGATTTTTAATGATTATTTTTCTAATTACCAACATTAAAGTCCTTCCACTTGTTATTGTTCCTTCATATAAAGTGACCATTAATTTTAATGAACATTTAACATTGATAGAATCACCCCACCTTACCCCTCTAGCCCCTCTACACCCCCTCCCCCCCACCAAATGTTGAAAATAACAACAAGAAATGTTAAAAATAACATCTAGAAATTCTAATTTAATTTGTCATTGAATTAAACTAGGAATTAAATTCTAATTCTTTTCTCATAGCAACTTGTAGTAGTTAACTAGAAGTTAATTTGACTTAGTTGGCTTAGGAAATTCAAGTTGGAAGTCTATCTAGAGTCATGTAGAGCAATCCCAAAATTTTAGGGGCCCATGTTGAGTTCTTTTGAGTTGTAATTAATTAACTCAATCTAACTGAGTTATAATCAGTTAAACTAGTTCAAACAATTGGAGGAACTAGTAGGAGGTTTAGCAGTGGGGAGCAACTTTAGTGCAACCTCACTGTTCCACCAATTAATTGAAGATTCACTCATAAATAACTCATGCATGGAAGACCTGGTTGAGATTAGAGTTCAGGGACAATGTACTACCAATTGTATAATTTTCCAAGTTGTACAGATGGTGCATGCAATCAATAGAAGGCCTATGATGGATTGAGCAATTATGGAAATAGAATTTCCCAATCAAATATGGGCTAATTCTTTCAGGAATTGCGCAATGAATTAGGGGCTTGGCAGGCAACAAATTTGGCTAAGTGTTGGCTGGAGCTGGTTTGTGAAGCAGGAAGATAGATTATACTTGTGCAGGAATTGTTTAGGTAGAACAAGCATTGAATTTTCTTCTAAGATATTCTGGTTAATGCAATATAGATAGTCGAGGTTTTGAGTAGTTTCTTTCCCCAGAGAAATATCGTGTTATGTGCTATTGATATTCTTCCTTTTCTGCTTATTGTTTTCATCGATCAATTTTGGTTTCCGCTGAAGAGTAGAGTACATTCTTATCTTGTGTTTTAGCACATCATATAAGCTATTAAATCTACAGTAAACATCTTCATGGTATCAGAGTTGAAGACAATCTAGAAGAGGAGAATTCGAGTTTGTTGTGTAGGTGAAATCAAATTTGTAAGTTCATACCTTAGAGTCAACAATATGTAATTCTATAGTTTGAGACTTGAGTATGCTTTGGAGGGAAGCTCAAATTACATAACTTGGAAGGACAAGATGAAGGTAGTGCTGGAAGACAACAGGCTCAAGGAATTCATAGATCATGATATTTTGAAGCCTCCAACATCTGATGCTAAAGATTTGGTTGAATGGAGAAAGTGTGTGGCAAAAGCGAGAAGGATTATCCTAAAAGGAGTTCGAGATCACATTGTCTCGAATCTCCACGGTAAGGAAACTCCATTTCCAATGTGGAAGACAATGACATACCTGTTTCAAAATAGCAATGACCATAAGAAGCTGGCACTGAAGGACAAACTCAAAAAGATCAAGATGGAGAAGGGCAACTCAATTTCTAAGTACTTGACCATGTTCACCCAATGTCAGGATGAGCTTGGAAGTGTCGAGATTACTGTTCCTAAAGATGATCTGGTGAGCTTGACACTTCTAGGACTTACTAAGGGTTGGAAAATTACTAGGACTGAGTTAAAGGGAGGGAGAAGCAAGTGGGAGCATTTGTGGTCTAACTTGGTACAAGAAGATTTTTGACGAAATGCCGGAGATGGGACCTCTTCCAAAGAAGTGGAAGAGGACTTTGCATTAGTCAACAAAGAAAATAAAGCCAAGGGAAAGAAGTCCCAAGGTGAGGAGGGCGACAAGAAGGACATCACGAGTATGGGCACTATGCCACAAATTTCCCATAGAAGAAAGCAAGCAAGAAGGAGCCTGTACTAGCAGCAACAGGTGAATCTCTAGCTTCACAATTCGAACTTGATTTCACTCTCATTGCATGCATGGCTAGCACTGTAATGGGAAGCATGTGATATCTCTACATTGGTGCCTCATTCCATATGATGAGGAATAAAGATCTGTTCAGTGACTTTGAGGAGAAAGACCTCAAGCAGAACATAGATTTTGGAGATGATGGGAGATATAGCGTGCCAACATCTGTATAGTTACCTTTTAGAGGGAGTCTATCTCCCCTCTTAGAATCACAGATGTGACGTATGTTCCAGGACTAAAGAAGAATCTTGTTTCCGTCACAGTATTGGAAGACCATGGCTACGATGTGATTTTTAGCAAAGGGAAGGTTTTCCTTAGACACATCGCCATGGGACAGATGAAACAAATCGGTGTGTGGTTCAAGAACTTGTATGCTCTTGAGGTTGAAGATGCATGCAAAGCTTTGAGGAGCAAGGCAAAGGTTAGAGACTTGGTGGTTGAGAGGGAGCATGAATTACCTCTCAACATGTAGCCTCAAAAGCAACCTCAACAAGTTGTGGAACAACCACAATTAGAGAAGCAAAGAGGAGACCGAGTGGAGGCATCCACTCAAGCATAGATCTACGGTAGGGGGGAATTTCGAGCCAAGTGGGCAGTGGGAGCACATGCATCCATGCCTTTAGGTCAGAGGTGGGGCAATGTGAAGTAATAGCCCCAAGAGTGCGAAAGTTTGAAAGGTTCCAGTGAAATGTTTTGTCTCATGTATCATTACCTTGCTACGAGAGCCGACAATACACAGTAGCAGGATGGATTAGTGGCAATTGATGCAGTCAGATGTCAGAGTGACAAAGGAAGAGATTAGCAATAGTCAGATACTGGGGAGCACAGAGCAGAGTTGGCAGTAGTGTAGATGGAACAGTGCAGAGTCAGCAGAAGTACAAAGTTTTGAGTAGATAGTGCAATAACTAGTAGCAGTAAGAGACTTCGGTGACAAATGCATCATATTAATTCAGTTTATATGTTTTTTTTGGTTTTAGAAGTTGCACCAGCAACAACATTGGAGAGAATTGTTGCATGCAGTAGATTCCAAAGGTACCAAATTGGGATAGAGTTTGATTCCTTCCTTATTGAGAGGGAGTGTTGAAAATAACAACAAGAAATGTTAAAAATAACATCTAGAAATTCTAATTTAATTTGTCCTTAAATTAAATTAGGAATTAAATTGTAATTCTATTCTCATAGCAACTTGTAATAGTTAACTAAGTTAATTTGACTTAGTTGGCTTAGGAAATTCGAGTTGGAAGTCTATCTAGAGTAATGTATAGTGATCCCTAAATATTAGGGGCCCACATTGAGTTCTTTTGAGTTGTAATTAATTAAATC
Source organism: Pinus taeda (assembly GCA_000404065.3). Taxonomy (NCBI): domain Eukaryota; kingdom Viridiplantae; phylum Streptophyta; class Pinopsida; order Pinales; family Pinaceae; genus Pinus; species Pinus taeda. The sequence continues at coordinate 154,471 of APFE030438654.1, forward strand.
AGTTTAACTGAGTTGTAGTCAGTTAAACTAGTTCAAATGGTTGGAGGAACTAGTAGGAGGTCTAGTAGTGGGGAGCCGCTTTAATACAACTTCACGGCTCCACCAGTTAACTGAAGATTCATTCATAAATAACTCATGTATGTCAGTTTAGGGAAGACCCATTTGAGATTAGAGTTCAAGGACAATGTACTATTAGTTGTATAATTTTTTGAGTTGTATAGATGGTGCATGCAACTAGTAGAAGGCCTATGATGGATTGCACAATTATGGAGAGAGAATTTCCCAATTAAATATGGGCTAATTCCCTCAGGAATTGCGCAATGAATTAGGGGCTTGGCAACAACAATTTTGGCTAAGTGTTGGATGGAGCTGGTTTGTGAAGCAGAGAGATAGATTGTACTTGTGCATGAATTGTTCAAGTTGAAAAAACATTATATTTTATTCTCAGATCTTTTGGTTAATGCAATATTGATAGTCAGGGTTTTGAGCAGTTTCTTTCTCCAGAGAAATATTGTGTTATGTGTGTTGATTCTTGAAAATGTCATTCATTTCTATTACACTTTCACTATTATGTTCGTTATATCACCTCCATTTCACCTCCATTTCACTACTATGTCACCACATTCATCCCACTTTCATTATCATTGGGCCACATTTATGTTTTTCCAATCTTTATTAATTCTAAGCCTTTTGAGTGAATTTGTGATTAAAAATTAAGAAATAAAGTGCATAAGCTTATACCTAACAAATGGGTTGCGATTGTTGACATGTGTAGGTTGAAAGGAGGCTTCTAGAAGACCCTTATGTGGCACTCTAAGGCCAAATTCGAATTTGAGTGGAAAGAATCATGGGATCATGATGATATATGTCACATCTCCTAATTGTATTGTAACTCTAAGAAGACATGTGCCTTATCAGTTCCTATTTTGATTAGGACTCTAGAGGTAGAGGGAGAGATTCATGGACTCTCATTAATGAGATGGATTATCATCTTTTTTTATAAATAGGAGATCTCTCTCCTTCATTTGTTAGCTAGCTTGGCTTGGCTTTTAGTTCTTTAGCTTGGAGTTTGTAGTTCTTACTTGATGGCTTTTGAAAGCTTTGAAGAGCTTTGTTGTACTTTGTGATTTTGAAGAATTTGAATAAAGCTTTGATGTTCTCAACATGGAAGGAGATGTGAAGTAGATGTCATGGAGCATATTAGAATGTAAGATAGAGTATATTTAATTTTGTAATTTTGCTTTGATTTCATTATGTCATTTGATTTCTTTCAAGTTTGATAGATTAGATTTTTTCATTCATGCAATTTTAATTCATGTAAGTGTGTTCAATCGGTTGATTGTAGATTAGTTTTTTCTTTACATGTTTTTGCATCAAATAGTGACATGAGATTTGCCTCTCTACTGACCTTGTTTTTTTTTAGCTTTTCAATTTCAGTTATGCTTTGATTTCAGTCTTGTTCATTTGCTTTGTTAAGTTAATCAACTCACTCATGTCATTGACGGTTACCTCCAAAAGCCATAGCGAGACTAATTGGCGAGGGATCGAAATATGAATGTTGTGATTTGATTTTAGTTTACTTTTCTGCAATTAGATATTGGATTGCTCATTTCATTGACGGTTACCTCCGAAAGCTATAGCGAGACTAATGGTGAGGGATTGAAATATGAGTGTGTAATTTGATATTAGTTTTACTTTTCTGCAAATCGATATCAGATTGCTCAAGTTGTTTATGATTGCCTCCGAAAGCCATAGCGAGACTAATGGCGAGGGTCAGAATATGAGTTGATGTAATTTGATTTTAAGTTTACTTTTCTGCAAATAGATATCGAATTGCTCAAGTTGTTTATGATTACCTCTTAAAGCCATAGCGAGACTAATGGCGAGGGGTCAGAATATGAGTTGATGTAATTTGATTTTAGCTTTACTTTACTTGCAATTTTTTGGATTTCTTTGAGTGCAGTAGCTTAATTCATTTATCTTGTATTTAGACAGCAGCAGGGATAGTGATTTCATGATCAGTATTTCAACTTTTACTTGATTAAATTAGCTGCATACTTACACTTTTGTTTAAGTATTAATTCCATCAATAACATGTTTTAATATCTTTTAAAGTGCTAAGTTTTGGAAGTTACCATTAGGGACATAGACCTTGTCTTGAAATCTACATCCATACTTGACCTTTAAAAGTATTCTTAAGACCTTAGAATAGGATTTCCATTTGCATTAGATACTTTAGGAGATCAACAACAACAAAACCCCAAAACAAAATAAAATCTATAAAACAACGAAGTAAGAAAAAGGTTAGCTAAGCACATATGGTGCACCACACTTCATCAGTTTACGATACCCGGATTGATAATTTATGTAGAGCAATTTAAGACGTTAAGTTGACTAAACAATGTGCAATTGATATTCTTCCTTTTTTGCTTGTTGTTTTCATTGATCAATTTTAGAATCTGTTGAAGAGCAGGGTAGATTCTTGTCTTGTGCTTTAGCATATCACATAAGTTGTTGAATGTACAGTAAAAATCTACACCAAACCATTCATTGCCCTCTCACTCCTCCTATATCCATTTGTAGCCCCCTAAATGAGTGATGGGTCTTAACTTGTCCATTTAACATTTTATTATTGGGGGGGGGGGGGGGGGGGCATGCTCCTCCCATAACTCCATGCTACTCATGTAACAAGTGAAATTGTGTTATGCGAGGAGAACATCCCTCTCATAACTCTTTCATGCTCATCTAATGTGTGGTTATTGGTTATGGGAAGGGTAGAAGGGGTCGGGGAGGAAGATGAGGGTGGTTGAGCTGAGGTGGGGGATAATGAGTGTTTGTTAGGCAACTCAAGTCCATAACTATTTTTTAAATAGAAAATATGGAAAGAATGAATGCTTATGGTGAGAATCGCCAATAGCACAACCTAGACAACAACTGCAAGGTAATTATTTTTCTCAACATCATTGCCTCTATAAATTGCATCACAATAATTAGTCTAGTAGAGGGAACAAATACAAATCTCTCATAACTTCTCTCAAGTTAGTGATTTCAAGAAGTAGGGTATATTTGAATTGGTTTTAGAAGATATCCAAGCATTTCAGAGTTGGATACATTATGCTTCCCCCGAAATGAGTAGTCTTAGTGGTTGCTAACTTTCCCTTATCTGCAGATGATTAACATTGTGAAGATTGCATGATTGAGATACAATTTGTTAGTTAATGAAGTGGGTTGTACGAATAGATCCTCCATATTAGAAGGTTTCACCACACAAGACCTTAGCTCCTATAATCCATAGCATAACTCCACCTTCCTCACTTTCATGTGCCTTACTTTTAGTTCTCTATTGATCAGTTATTAGTGTTTGTATTCTTGCTCCCATTTTTGTTTTTAAATTTTTTTTTTTATCATTTAGCATGTGTTGTTCTTGCTCATGCTTGCCACCTTATAAATTGTGTAGTGTTTCAACTCAAGGGAGACATACCTTTGAGATACACCACTGAAGTTAACATGGATGCTTTGTTGTACTATGAACAAAAAATTTTCAGTTTACTAGAACATCATCACATGATCATCATTTTTTTGCAGTGGATTTTGATGCCCTATCTTGCTTCCTAGTGCTGTTTGAATTTTGCGTGGATGCATGTATCTCTTGAGTTTGAAAGCATATTTATCAAAATAGTCAAAATATTATTTAGAAATGCTCTAACTAGAATTCATAATAAAGGGACTTTGTTACAAACTTGTACTGAAACCATATCTTCTAAATCCTTTACATTATGTTTTGTTCATTAACATCCTCAATTATCCCACATCTAAAATAGATAACTATATTGACAAGATAATGTGTAATAAATATGGTTTCTTATGCATCACGTTGCAAATATATTAGCAAATTTATGAGTAAAACAATAAGCCTAAGAAATTTATGAGAATATTTACTTAATTTCCTAAAATATATAAACAACTTATTTTTTTAAAGATAATCTAAAAAAAATATTGTTTAAATTCCATAAAGAAAGCAAATAAAAATTGGCACACCTATTTTTCTTTTTAAAATCAAATATAGGAAAAATAGGTATGAAAAATAGCCTATTTACTATAT
>APFE030438654.1:159361-171489 GCA_000404065.3 Pinus taeda
ATTATCTTATAAACTAATATAATAATGCTATATTGATATTACATGTCAATGGTTTGTTTGTTTTTGTTTGTTTCTGTTTTTTCTTTTCTTTTAGAAAAAGACAAATATCAATATAACAATTATACTTAATTCTTTTTTAGTTTGCCATTATAAAACTAAGTAAGTGACAAAACCACTAACTTTCACTACAAGATATATCTTATCAAATGTGATATTACATGTTAACTTCTTGTTTTTCTTTTCTCTTTTCTTTAAAAAAAATGCAAATATCAATATAACAACATGTTAACTTCTTGTTTTTCTTTTCTCTTTTCTTTTAGAAAAAAACAAATATCAATATAACAATTATACTTAATTCTTCATTAGTTTGCCATTGAAAAACTAAGCAAGTGGAAAAACCATTAGCTTTCACTACAAGATATATTTTATCAAATGAATTTATCAAATTCAAAATTCATTGAAAATAAATCAAAATATTATTATTAATAAATATAATAATAATATTTTCTATTAATAAAAAAACATTATTATAATTTAATATTCATATGCCTATAAACACATTATTTTAATCCTCATAATAAATAGTATCATAAACCAATTAATGAACACTATTTCTACTGAAAATGAACCTAAACAAAATTCTATTTCGTAGAAACCAACCTAAACATATTGAAAACAAAGGCCAAAAAGAGTGCAGAAACATAGAAAAATCCAGGAAAAAAAAGAGAGAGATCAACCTCAATTGGGACTTGCCTAGTTGCAGCCACTGGCCCTGGTTCTAAAGCAGCTCAAGCTTCTATGTGGCAAAGCCTCCTGTCAATATCCTTCAACTACAACCCTATGCCCTCCGGAACCAATAAAATTCCATATTTCACATCGTTTCTATCTAGCAGCACCGCCTAGGAGAGATTTCATCCTCTACTAAATATTGATTTTGGCACCTGTAGGTATGGCCCCGTCCAACACCAAGAAATCACCGCCGCAGTCGCCTCTGAGTCTAATAAACAAGCTGGGTTCCCCTTTGCATCATCCTATAGATGCTAAAGATCTTCCTTTATGGCCATTGAAGTCTGCACGTTGTAAGCTCGAGCCAACGATTATGCTCACATGCGGGGAGCCATGGCCTCCTCCACTTGTTCAACATTGGGCAGGCTGGCACATTGTTGCTATGATTTGCAGGGAAAAAAAGGCTCTTTGGCTAGCATTATTGGACTTGTGCCTCAGAGGAGACCAAGGTCCAGTTTCAGTGATGAAACTTAGACTATCTAGACAAGAGAACAAGGCTAGAACCCATGCACAAAGTAGGCAATAGGACTATTCAACCATAGGGAAATGTGCCAAATTAAGCCCTGATAATAGGGCTAAACTAGCTTGAGACCCCATCATAATGAAGAGACAGGACTGTCTCAATAGGTCCCTCTAGATGATGACAGTAATTGTCCACCAACCTAATATCAATCTGAAATGTGCGATGATCCAGCTCTGGATAATTAAACTGATCTATATTTTTGCGCATGTGCACTATCACAAATTTGATATTCCTTGCAATTGCTAGATGCAAAGTGATGATGATGGGTTCTTTTTTTCCCCTAGGAAAAATCGTAATTTCATTAATGGAAAGAAATTACATTTTGTAGATGCATGTAACCATATTCAGATCATATCAGAGATATGACTGCCTTCATCAAAAGAATTGTGTTCAATTTTTTTTACCTTGATCCACGTAGGGAGGTAACAATATCCAAAATATACTGTAAGAAAACCACAATATATAGAAAACTGAAAAGTCTATCAGACGATAAATATTTACAAAAGATATTGTCCATATGCTACAGTAAAATCAGGTGATGATGTCCATGAAAGGCCAGTGGTAGTACTGGTATTGTTCACCATCACGCAGTTCCCTGATCAACCAAATGTCTGGCTCCCTGTTCGCTACTTCTTTGGAAAGGCTATCAGCAGCTGTGTTCTGCTCCCTGAAAATGTTTTTGCATGTAAAAGAGTAAAAAAATGAAATCAATCTCAGAGTCTCATCCAATATATGACTCAAAGTATATGTGGAGCATCTAGAGGTTCTATTCAACCAGTCACAAACAATTTTGGAATCCCCAAATAATTGTATGTCTCTACAATTTTTCTCCAAAGAAAATTGTATAAGGAATTTTGCTGCTGATAATTCTGCAAAGTTATTTGTGCCTCTTCTGAATCCCAAGAGCATGTTGTATGAATGATGAGGAGATATATGAAGTATATCCCCCCCGCCGCAGCCGTGCTCCTATGCTGCCCCATCAAAATACGCCCAAGGTATGCTGTGGTCAATATGTTCAGGAATAATACATTTGGGCCTTGGGGAAAGTGGGTCGTCTGGGATGACAGTATAGTCTTCCAATACCTTGGCTGTGATAATAGCCCAATGAGGAGGTAAATTATGGAAAATTAGATTATTTTTGGCGATCCAGATGGCCCAGCAGATCAGAACGGGAAGGTTACGCTGCTTGGAGGAGGAGACGGAGGTAAACCAGATATTCCAGGCCTCTAAGATAGATGCGACAGACCAATTGCAAGGGGGGGTGACTGCAGGTATAACAATATCCCACATTTTTACGTGCTTCAAAGCATTCGAGGAACAGGTGCTTTACTGATTCACTGTTGCATTTGTAGAGGTAGCACCAATGGGGTCCAAATTGTGTGTGCTTGAGAAGGTTATCTCCAATAGGAATCTTGTTTTTCAGGATAGACCACATGAACAACCGAGTCCTGGGGGGTGCCTTAAGCTTCCAAAGATGTTTCCACCATGCTTCAATGGTCTGTGGTTCCTTGTTTCTGACAACACCAAATATCGATCTTTAGGAGAATATCTCCCTATTTTTGAGAGGGCCCATACGATCTCATCATCTCCATCAGTAATATAGATGTGTGCTCCAGTAAGTGTCTGAGTATAGTCATCCCAGAGCTGAATCCATTGAGGAGGGATGTTTAATTGTAGTGCAGATTTCCAGGCCTGATGTAGAAATGTGGAATTTTCTCCATTTGGAATATGAGCAATGTGAGTAACATTATGGTCCTGTAGATGTTGTATGAGATCAAAAGGCAGCATGTGCATGTTCTCGCTACCGATCCATGGGTCTATTCCAACTCGTACACTATGTCCTAAGTGGTTTCTCCATGTAAGTCCAGCTCTGACAGGATCCAATGCCTTAATTACAACCTTCCAAATAGTTGAAATCCCAATAGTGCTTTTTAGTGGCAGCCTAATCCAATCCATGATATGCAATGGGGCATTGTGTTTTGATGTGGTCACTTTTGTCCAAAAGCTATCAGCTGTTACAAGGTGCCATCCAAGTTTAGCAGCTACAGCGGAAGAGAAATCATCAAGTTTTTTTAACGCCTATCCCCCCCATTTTTCTAGCAGATTAAGGGCATCCCATTTGACCCGTGCAAATATATTACTCGGCTGGATTCCCTTCCATAAAAAATCTGTAGCAAAGGGCTTGTATCCTGGTGAGTATACCCCTATGAATCCAAGCCCGTGACATCTAATAAATAGGAGTGGCTTCCAAAACACTCTTAATGAGAGTGAGACGGCGAGCGTGAGATAGATATTTGAGGTACCAAATGTTGAGTCTTTTCTCCATCTTAGAGATGAGCCAGGTCCAGTCTGCAATCTTGTAGCCCAAGGGCTTTAACTTATACCCTAGGTATTTCAGGCCTTCTGCAAGACTTAGATGTGTAAACTGGAACCGATGAAGTGAAAATTGGCTCTCATGTTGTGAGCATGATGCTGTTGTCAGCGTTGATTTTGTATCATTAATCAACATACCGATAGCCGCCAGAAATAAGAAAAAGGTGGCTTTAATATCGGTAAGATCACCAATGCTGTCATTGAGAAATATTAGAACATCATCCACAAAAAGTAGATGTGTGAGCATACAATCATCTGTTATTTTGATTCCCTGTAGTCTGCCTCTTTTGTGTTCATCCTTAAAAAGCCTGCTGAGCTCCTCCATGACAAGGAGGAAGAGTAACGATGAAAGCGGACAACCCTGCCTCAATCCTCTTTCAGAAGAAAGAAAGGGGATGCACTTCCATTAACTAGGACGCTGAATGGAATGTTAGTTATACAAATCATGATCCATTTGATGTATATGAAGGGAAAACCCAAGTGGGTTAACAACATTCTATTGTATAACCAATTTACTCTATCAAAAGCCTTAGATAGATCAACTTTTAGGATCATACCTTTGCATTTCCTGGTATGTAGGGTGTGCAAAACTTCATGAGCAGTGCCCACAGCCTCATGAATCTGCCGATCTTGGAGGAAGGTGAATCGTTATGGAGAGATGTAATTGGAAACAATAGGTCGCATCCGATTGGCAATGATCTTTGCTATTATCTTGTAAATGCAGTTGCAAAGAGAGATAGGGCGATATTCGTCATAGGAGGTCGGGTTATCAGATTTAGGGATAAGTGTGATGAAGGTAGAGGTGATGGATGCTCTATATGTCCATTGATTCTGGAGTCCTCAATAACTTGCAACAGATTTGCACCTATGGTGTCAAAAAAAGCCAGGTAGAACTCAATAGACCATCTGTCAGGTCCAGGGCTTTTGTCTTTTTTAAACCACTTTAAGGTGGCCTCTAGCTCTTCCAAAGTAACCTCTTTGACCAGATCTCTTCCCTCCTCTTGCTCCATAAATTGTGGAAAATGTTGTGCAACTCTAATGATGTTTGCCAAATTTTCTTCCCAACGGGCACTGTACACTCTTTTGAAATGATAGGTTGCCAGCGAAGCTAGTTGCGGAAAAGTGTTTGCAACTTGTCCCTATTCATTATGTAGCTGCCAAAGAGTATTTATCGCCTTCCTTCCATTGGCGAACTTATGATAGAATTTGGTATTTGCATCCTCGTCCTGCATCCAAATCGCCTTACTTCTCAATCTCCAAACTTCTTCACGGTCTTTAAGGATTTTCCCTCTAGTGGTGTATAGGGATGTAATCCTCTCCTTATGTTCTGCTGTATTGTATAATCCTCTCTGTTCATTTTCAAAGATAGACAGTTCAGATTCTATTTGTGTCAGAGAGAGTTCATCCTGAGTCCTTTTGTTGTGTGCCCATTGCTTGGACATTTTCTTTAGCTCTGTAAGATTGTGAATAAAACCATTTGTGATATTTCATCCTGCCCCAGGGGGGTTTGGTTTCCAGAAATCAGTTACCATGTTTACATATGAGGCTTCCCTGAGCCAGGCAGAGTAGAATTTATAAGGTCCTTTGAGCTTTGCTCTACCTCCTTTGATTTCCATATAAATAGGGAGGTGATCAGAGATCCCCCCCCGATCCAACCCATTCTTTGATGTATAATCCCAAATCAAGTACATTCTCTTTGACTAAGAAACGATCGGGTTTGTGCGCCAAGCCATTCTCCCCGGTCCGATTATTTCTCCAAGTAGCTTGTACCTTGGCTGAAGGGATGTCTATCAGTTGATGAGAATCCAGGATGAATGAGAACTAATCCAAGAGAGAATCTCTATGTGCTTGATGTCCCTAGGAATTAGAGTGACCGATGGAGAAATTTAGGTCCCCTCCAAGTATCAAATGATAAAAAAAAAATAAATCTGAACCCAGGAGTTTATCCCAAAAATTGGGTCTGTTTTGACACGGCCCATAAATGTTGAAAATTCTAAAATCCAAAGCTAGGTCCGCTAAATGAATGTTAGCTCCAATATATCTAGCCTCTCCCCAACAATTGAGCAATTTGATAGAACGGGAGTTGTATCCGAGAGCAATACCCTCGGATATTCCATGTGCATCCAGACCAGTAAACTTCCACCCAGGAAACATATGCTCAAGGGAAAGGGTAATGTCAGCAGCAGGGCCAAGTGTCTCCTGTAAAAATATTACGTCAAGCGAGTCGGTTGTAACTAACTAATGGAGTGCTAGTTTTTTGTCAGGCCTAGCAAGCCCTCAACAATTGTAGGAGACAATCTTCATGGTGGGGGTTCTTAGGGGGTTTCTCTTGCTCTAAGTACCTAGGAATAGTGGACTTCTTACTTGAAGCTATTTCATCGTCCACCAGTGATTGAGCAATAGTGAGGGAGGAGGGTCGACCTCTTTGGAATTTATGCGGAGGGGGGGTGGGAATGGTGTCAAGGCCGACATGGTCCATTGCCTTTCTCTTGGATTTTGAGTGGGTCAGATACCTAGATGTGGAGGGGGGGGCGGACGCTAGAAAAGAGGATGTAGATGGAGGTGGAGGGGAAAATGAAGGGAGGGAGGAGTGGGAGTGATGACAGGATGTGAGGAAGCAAAATTGCAGTTAGTCTGTGTGGAGGCAACAGAGAAAGTAGCCGAACCCATACCCATAGAATGACTAGATGATAAGATATCATGTAAATATGTGCTTCAAAAAGAGGAAGTAGTGGAAGGGATGCTCTTACCCCAAGTATTGGAGTCTCCAGAGGCCACTAGGGTTCGCTCAGGTGGCGGGGGAGGAGGTCTATGGGGAGGCCTGCCACACTTCTTCTGGGCTTCCTGAGTAGAAGCCATTTCCATAGCCTTCGAGCCTGTCTGTGCATCTGCCTTTCCTACTAGAGATTCTGTATTCCAGGGTTGTTCCTCCTGCAATGGTGTTTCCTGTGCCAATGGATCCTGACTCGGTGTCTTTTTGTATGCCTCTCCACTAAGGGGACAATCTTTGAAAAGACGCCCCACCTTGTGACATATCCTGCATCTAAATGGGACTCCCTCATAGTCCAAAATCTTCCACCTTGATGCATTCCTCCATTGAAAATTTATGTGTTCCAGTAAGATATTTGTGAGATCTAGGTGGACTAGAATCCTGGCAAAGGCCATACGCCTCGTAATCTGAAAGGAGTCATCGAAAGTGAGGTAGGTGCCAATAGCATTCCCAATTTGCATGAAAACATCCTCCGTCTAGAAATGAAAGGGAAGCCCTGAGAGGCGTACCCAAATGGGCCCAACATTTACCCTTTCTTGCTCAGGGTCAAACATCGGTGTCCACCTCCTAAGTAGCATAGGTGCTTGATCGATGTGCCATACTGTAGAAAGTACCCAACTGGTGTGTGCAAGATAGATGAAACACAGAGTGAACCAACCTTTGACAAAATTTTGCACCCTTGGGGGGTCATTTAGATGATGGCCCCATACCTCCGAGATCCATTGCTGAGGCTGTTCCACACTAAAATGTCTGCCGCATACCCGACCAACAAGTACTTTTTCTGCAGTGTCCATGGAGTCCAATAACTGTGTCCTCAGAGAGTTTTAGGAATACCTCACAGTTCTAGAGCTTTAGGCACCTTTTTCTCTTTGAACCCCCATGAAATCTAGCATTTGAAACCTCTGGTACCGTGAATGGTTGAGCAGCCGACGAAGTTGGAGATGCCCTAGATCCAGAAGTGGTCTTTGACGAAATGGAGGTGAAAAAGCCCAGAATGGGGCCAATTCCTATGAAGTTACCCACGAGAGGAGCCACAGAGGATAGATGGGCTGATGTGATGTGCACTTGTGTAGCAGATACCAAGTGGTGGACATTCAAGGGTATGCAGGGGACGAACGAAGGGGGATTCAAAATAGGTACCTCCCCGAGGGTTTGCTCACCAGGGTTAGATGGAGCCTAGTAAAGGCCAGGGAATTTGGTGAGAGAGGTTGAGAGATGTAAATGGTTATCGCCAGGGCGTCTTTAGGCAGCGTAACAGACGGAATGCGAGAGCTGGAAATGGAAGGAAGGGCTTCTACTTCTTTGGAGAGCTCGTTATCAAAGGTAAAATATCCAGCCGATGTGGTCTTGGGATGCATCCAGATGGGCACATCTTCCAAAGGTTCTGCAGTATAATCCATAAGATCTTCCATAACTGTCGAAACCACCGGCTGACAGTTGCCTACAGGGTTGATGCAAAACAAGAATGGAGGTATGTCGGTGGGTGAAAAGCAAACCACCTGAAAAATGCTTAAACTGGAGGTTCAAGTCTGTTAATAACTGAATGGTGAAGGAAAACGGGGAGATGCAGGGGAGTATACTATTACGGGGGCGGTTAGTGAATTCATACTGTAATCCCTGTAAACCACGGACAGACCCTGCAGTGGAACACTAACCCCATCGCTCCCTCCCCCAAGTTAACTCTATTGTTTGTTTACTTGGTCAATTTAATTCATGATGGGTTCTTATGTACAAGCTCTGAATATTATCTCTTCTTTGTTTATCCTTCGGCCCTGAGTCTAGGCTTCTTATATCTCGTGGATAGGAGGTAAGAATTGTAACAAGTTATGTTTGATCAGATCATTGATTGGGAAAAACTCTATTTTAGGGCTTTGGATCAATCTACAGTTTTATGTAATATTGGTTGTTAAAGGCATATTTCAAAATATCATCAATGTTCTTTGAGGTGACCTTAGAATTCATGTCCCATTGAGCTGAGGTATTTTATGTAGCAATATTGAAAGCCATAACACTTCCAATAATATCTTAATAGGATTACTAGATGAGAGCTTGAGTTTTTTTTTTTATCTAAAAGAATACCTTTTGGGATTTAATAGTAAAGATGTCAGTAGAATTTCTATGGCTGTTAACATTTTCAATAGATGTATTGTTTATCACATGCAATAAAAAACAACCATTATTTCTTCCCATAGTTGCGCATATGTGAAATGCAATCTCCTTTATTATGGTTACTCACATTTGGGACATATGCAACCTTTTATGGATAGGCACCCATCATTGTGCGCAACCCCTCTTGTGTAGAAGAGACTGTCACAGTAGGGTGTGCACAGTCTCTCCTGTGTAGAAGGGACTATCACAGTAGGAAGTGCATGCAATTACAAATCTCTACCATTTCACGTGCATTGTTGGTTCTATTTTAATCGGTTTGCTAATGTTTGCTACATGAGTTGATGTATGCACGGGTTGATTTAAGTCCTTGCTGGTGAGATGGAGGAAACAATAGATAGTTTACTTTTTATTTCGTAGTTGGTGTGCAATAGATGCAAACAAGATCATGGTAGGTTGTAAAATTAGATTCCTTTATATATAATGGATCTCAGTTGTCTTGTTGTGCTGAGAGAGGCTAGCTGCTTTATAGCCCAGGTGGGGGAATGTGTTTATAGTTGTGTGTGTATAACACTTAGAGAAACAAAAAGAATGTATGACATATAAGGATGTGCAATGCTAGCTTATTATATATGTTCATGGGATAGATTCACAAGGTTAGCTTCAATTTTCTGCAGAAATATTGTCTTTTATTTGCTCTAATTAAAAGGAGAACAACTAACAAAAGTCAGCATTCAATTGATCTTTGAGTTATGGGTACATCATATTTTGTTGACCATAAGCATGATTCAAGACTGGTTGAAATGCTAAATGCTTGAATTCTATAGCATGCAATTCAAACCATGATATGTTAAATTCAATATTGATTTCCAAAATTTTGGTTTTTTGTTTGAATACAGAATCAAAACTCTTTGGTTATCTCAAAAATTTAATCAGAACCTTTAGATTTGAACTAGGGGAGGGGGTATTAAGATATCCATCATTCGTTATAGCTAAAACTAGTTGCCAGGGAAGTCTCTTGAAGATGAAGCCATGTGTTATGTTCTAGTTTTCAGTTTAGAATATATCATGTGGAAGAACTTGAAAAGAATGAACATAATATGCAATGGGAAGGAAGGGGGAAAATAGTCAGGTAAGGTCCTTCCCTATTTCTTTGGAGATGTTTCCCATTGCCTAGGATTTTAAGACTGTAGCGTATGAAGTGTCTACTTATGCTTGTCATCAGGCATACCAAGTGGATATGCCAAGTAAGTCAGGTGCCTCCTACTAGGATTCCAAATCTTCTTATGATCTTGAATTACAAAGGATAACTCGCATTGCGTGAATTGCATTATGGAAGCTCTTCACATTTTCTGCATGTCTTACTACTGTGTTACTGTACCCATAGAAATTTTGTTATTTTCATTCCATGTCTTTGTTCTTGCATTGCATGTGGTATGCGGGACTAATAAGGATATTAAATGGGAAATAAAGCAAATTAAAACAGAACTTCTAATGGGTGTATAGTGACACCTAAAATTATAAATTACAATGAACAGAGGTACAATGTTTGTTCCTAGTCTTTCCCTTCCTGTGGGTTTCATTTGTGTGGTTGTTTAGCATAAATAAATGCATATGTTGTTGTTCTTTATGTACGTCAGCAATTCTTCCAGCAAAAGCAGAAAACAACATAGAAATAAAGACAGAAAGATAGTGAATAAGTATTCAGACAGAGATCACACTGACTTTGTAACTGGATAAAAAGCCTCTCAGGAATTGAAAAATCCAATGTATATTCATAAAAGGTGATAGGTGTTAGAGTACAAAACATGGATTTTCCCACTTGTGACTTGTGGCTTCCAGTCTAAGTTGCTACAGTGATATATTTTTAATTCTATGTTCTGCTTGGTCTCATAGCTTTGGGTATCTACACGTAGATGTTGTGAATGCTCTGCTATTTCTCTTGTCTGCTTCTGGAAGATGACCTCTTTTATTTTCTTCCTGTACTTCTCCCTTAGGCAGTGTTGACACCTAATCATAGGGATTGGGTGAACAACTATAATTAGTGTAAATAAATAGTAGAGGAAATGGAGAGTCATCGGGAGATGAAACTAAATAGTCACTCCCTCTTGTATATAATAATGAACAACCTAAATGAATAATACAATTTCAGTTGAGGAGTTACCTCCTGGCCTGACATGATATCAGAGCACAGGTCCCAAAATTAGTTTTCTGTAGTGTAACTCTTGTCAGATTTCTCTGCCATATTCTGTTTGTCTATTCTACATCTTTTGCAGGCTAAAATCTCTGTCGAAACCGTGCAAATCTCGTTCATTCTTGAATACATTCGTTGAAGTGTGCCACTGCATGTTGTATTCAACAATAATCTTACTGTTGAAGGGGCCGTATTGTTGCGTTGAAACATTGCTTTTGGAAAGTTCAAAATGATTGAAGAATCAATGTGAGAGTCGGGTCAAAACCTGGAGGTGTTGCGGCATTTGGTAAGTGCTTTCAATAATCATAATTTATTGTCAAGATCATACATTGCAGAATATTGATGGTCAATGGCATATATGGTGAATGCATGAAATTTTTAGTCAGTTGAATGGTGCTGTACGCTGGAGTGACTATGTTCACCGCTCTACCATTTCCATACGCTATACAATGGAGTGACTGTATATGCGGTCCCCTCGGATCCCGCAAGTGTATTCACTGTACGCCCGTGACTTTAGTCGCATTGTATTAAACCACCTTTGCACACTCTTGCGGTGAACCTTCTGATTCATCACTCCATAACACTGTCATAACATACCTCCCTCCTGCTCCAGTTTCGCATACCCTGTTGTCATAACATACCTCCCTCCTGCTCTAGTTTCTCATATCCTGCTGTCATAACATACTTCCCTCACCGCTTCGATTTCTCATATCTCGCACAACGGTTACTTAAATACGTTGTTCCATATTTCCTAAATACATTGTTCTATATATATATAACACCGATATACACACGTTTGGCTCCCACGCTGTTACCAGGAATAGTGTCCACTCGGAGCTGCTATTCCCACTAACACTGGTAGCTATATTAGAAACAAACAAGTAAAGTCTACTTTCGCTTTCCTTTATGAAAATAGATAAGAGTGGAACAAAGGAGACCAACCTTAGTCTTGCACTTAGTTTCCTTGTTTGGTTCCTCTCCTTCCGGATAGATTTTTGCTGCTTCTTCTTTGTCTTCCCAGCTTCAAAGAGCACTTGTGGAATCAAAGAAACATACTACTATCGAAGAAAAAAGATCTATATTCATAAATAACATAGGACCAGATATGTGTTAACCATACAAATGCATATATAAGCAAACATACAAGAATATGGAGGAAAACTTGAATAGCTTTATTAATATCAAGAAAAGCAGGAGGATTACAACCATATGTTCTGACCGAGCATCATCCTCCAGCAAGAAATCTCTTCTTCACCTCAAGTAAAGCTTAGATCACCCAACACTATGAAGTTTCACCAGAAAACCAACAACACTTCTCTACAAGATACAAGATTCCAGCCTCTGGATCTCTGTGATGAGGGATCCATATATAGATG
>APFE030438660.1:10507-50097 GCA_000404065.3 Pinus taeda
TACATCAATTTCTCGGGGTCGTAACTTTGGCATACGATCTCCATTTGACGCGTATGATAGCTCGTTAGAAAGATCTATCTGAGAACTACCATTGTTGGAACGAGCAACACGTTCCATGGACCCGTGTTGCCCCCGGATTCCCCAAAAAACGTCGTTTAGGGCCTCAAAATGGCTCCGGAATTTCAGGACCCGAAAAACTGCTAAAAATAGTAAGTTGTGCTACAATTAAGGAAACTGAAAATGCTGAAAAAGACAATGATGGGGGTCCAGATGGACTTGGCAGGTGGCAACCAATATCCACCTCGATCATCAGGGACAAGTTATTTTCTACAATTGTGGAGGATTGAGACACTAAGAATGAGAGTGTACAAACCCGACACGCATGTTGTGTCGATACTATACTCAGTTTGACCACGCAATAGAAGACTAGCCTATATTAATAGCTAATATGCAGGAAAAGGGGATGTAGCCTTAGGAGCCTACCCAGGACCTGCAGATGATGAGGGTTGAACCCCGCGAAGAATATCCTAATGTGAATATAGTGCGTGAAGTGGAATGATGATTAATTAAGATAATGGAAAGTAGCCTAAAGAAAGTAAACGTGTAGAGCTCTAGGGATGTAGGTTGGCATTGATTTAGAGTGTGTGAAAGAAACTTTCATGGAAAAGAAGAAAGGATTTAGTGAGGCTTCTACCTCAGGATGTCAGGATAAGAAATCTGAAGAAATGGAACCATCCATGCTTACTACCTTTTTGGAGACCTATATGAAGCTACTGCATGATAGAAAATCTATGAAAGGATTACAGGAGTTGATAAATAAATGTGCCGATAAAGAAAAAGCTCCAGAGGGACCGCGCATGGTTAGAAAAATTGGTAAGAATAAGGCAATAACATGGCGTGAGATGAGGCTCACCATGCAAGTAGGCAAATATGAAATGGACCAAGTGATTCTAGATCTTGGGTTAGATTCAAATGCTTTTCCTAAAAGAACATGGGAGAGAATGGGGAGACCTACACTGCAGTGGTCTTTGATTCAGTTGAGGATGGCAAATAAACAAAAGATTATCCCCATGGGAAGATTGCAGGGAGTGATAGTAGGTATTAAAGGCGCAAGCGTGTTGGCTGATTTTGAAGTAATAGAGATTGTTGATGACAAAAATCCTTACCCCACGCTCCTTGGGATCGACTAGGCTATTGACATGAATGGGGTGATCAATTTCAAGAAGCAGACCATGTCATTTGAGAGGAAATCACTCCACATAGTAGTACCTTTGGACCCTACAAAAGGACCATGCTATAATGAACCAGTCTGTGATTATGAAAGTGATGATGATTTAGACCAGATTTAAAAAATAAAAACACAAGATGAAGATTGGATGAATCCGATAGAAGATGGATGCATTGCATGGGACTGCAAAAGTTCTTGTACATTAGATTCAGATGAGGATTTGGAACACTAGTAGAATATGTTGCATGAAGTATCTACCTTGTGCCATAACATGATGATTAAATCATTGCACTCTATATCATCAGACGTAAGAAGTTTACCTTACTATGATGGTCTAACTAGCGTAGATAAATTTTTGGATGCATTTGAAAGGGAAGCTCCTGAGAAGCATTATTTCCAATAACTGCATTTGGCACTGCATGCTATGCGTACAAAATGGTGGGGTATGCATAAAGACAATCTTGATGGATGGAACGAATACAAAAGAATGATGAGGGTGCAGTTTGGTCACCCAAAATTGTGATTGACATAGAAGTACGATGGGAGGAGTGATCCACACAATCACTTAGAAAAATGGACTAATGCTTATGGAGCAGAGCCACAACTGGAGTGGGTGCATTTGTTCTATCACACATTAGATGTAATACCAATGAATTGGTACTTGGAAATAGAGCTCTGCCACAGCACTGATGAGTGGGACATTTTGGGATAGGGATTCATGATGAAATTCAACTTTGACGATGGATTTGAGTGCATCGATGAAGAATTGCAGGAGGTTAAGGCAACAATCTTCAGAATACTGTAGGATCCCTTGGATTTGATTTTGTCAGATTGGACCACCTAGTTGTGCCATGCATTGAAGTGCTACAATGTGACTACCGAAGAAGAAGAGGAGGATCCAACGAACATTAATATCCAAAAGGAAAAAGGTCACCATGAATTTAAGGGACCGCAGATAGAGAATCCCGATATGTCTGCGCCACTAAAAACTAAACAAGTGAACCTTGGAACAGAGGTAGAGCTGAAGTTTACGAAGATAGGGGACTACTAGGATGATGCTATAGTGGATAAGGTCACTCAGTTGCTTTGCAAATATTAGGATTTGTTCCCTACAAAGTTTAGAGACTTAAAAGGCATCATAGGTGATTTAGGAGTGATGAAAATAAAATTGAAATCAGACGTAAAACCTATTAAGCATAGGCCATATCACCTTAATCTTAAGTACAAGGAAAAGGTTCGTCTGGAGTTGGACAAGATGTTGGGACTAGGTATTATTGAACCAATGGAGGAATCCAATTGGGTGAGCCCAATGGTGGTTGAGGAAAAGAAGCAGAAGGATGAAATAAGGATTTGTGTAGATCTCAGGAAGTTGAATGATGCTTGCATTGATGATTCATTTTCAACTCCATTCATAGATGACATATTGGATAATGTTGGTGGAAAAGAAGCATATTCATTTACTAGCGGGTTCTTTGGGTACCATCGAATAAATATTGTGCCAAAAGACAGGAGTGTGACTACCTTCATGACTAAGTGGGGATGATTTTAGTATATGATAATTCCTTTTAGACTTAAGAATGCACCGACAATCTTCTCGTGCGTAGTCATTTTGGCATCCAAAGAGTTCATTCACAAGTGTCTAGAGGTATATTTTGATGATTGGACAGTGTTTGGATTGGTAAAATGCCATGTAGCTAGTTTGCACTTGATGTTGGATACGTGTTGGAGATATCAAATCATGCTAAACTTGAAGAAGTGCTTATTTTGCATCCCTTTCAAAATCTGACTCGGTCGTGTACTGTGTAGACAAGGTTTAATTGTGGACACTACTAAGATCGTGGTCATAATTTATTTGGAGGCACCAAGGAGTGTTAAATAGCTGCATGCAACACTGGGTCATATTGGATATTATCAAAAGTTCATCAATGGTTATGCTCAGATTACTGCGCTGATGGAAAACCTATTGAAGAAGGATGCTACACTATGTTGGAATGGATAGTGTCAACGGAGCTTAGATGTGTTAAAGGAGAAGATGGTCACTGCGCTGGTCCTAGTCTTCCCCAATTGGGAGAAGGAATTTCATGTGCATGTGGATGTGCCATGTATTGCACTGGGGGTAGTATTGACACAAGCCAGTGAAGGAGAATTGGATCAACCAATATCCTTTGAAAGAAGGAAGCTTTCTAAGGATGAAAATAATTATTTGACGATAGAGCGTGAAGGGCTGGCTATGGTGTATGCACTCTAGAAGTTCAGGCATTACTTGCTAAGTGGACACTTTAAGATGTATCCAGACCATTTTTCATTAAGGTACCTTGTCAAGAAGCCTGTGGTTGGGGGGGAATATGCAGATGGTTGTTGTTTTTTCAAGAGTATTATTTCGAAATCATTGTGAAGCCAGGGTGATTAAATGTAGGGCCAGATCATATGTCGCGCATTGAAATAAGAGAGGAGCTTACTAATTTGGAAGAAGGACTACCTGATGCGCAAAGCTTTGTGGTGCACGTAGCATACAATCATTTTGCAAACATTATCCACTTCTTGACTGTAGCAAAAACTCCAGAAGGATACACGAGTCAACAAAAGAAGGAATTGGTGGTACGCGCGGCAAAGTTTTTTGTTATTGTAGGTCACTTGTATAAAATGGGATTAGATGAAATACTATGATGCTATGTGCCTGATTTTGAATGAAGCCATATCCTAGCTGATGCTCATGGAGGGTCTGTGCGAGGCCATTATGCAGGGAAAGCAATAGCGCAGAATATTTTACATGCTGGGTTGTGGTGGCGAACATTACATAATGACTTCAAAGCATATTGTAGGGCATGTGATGCATGTCAGAGAATTGGCAGGATATCATGGAGGGATGAGGTGCCTTTGAATCCATAGGTATCATTGCAACCATTCGAGAAATGGGCAATTGATTTTATGAGACTAATTTAGCCTTTAGGAAAGAAGGCGAGTGCGTGGTATATCATCACCACAATCGAGTATTTGACCAGATGGGTGGAGGCACAACCTGTAAAGGGCTATACAGGGGCAACAATAGTGAAATTTCTGTTTGAGTATGTGTTGACTAGGTTAGGTGCTGGTAGAGGAGTTCCAATTTTATCACCAGAAGAGTATGCATATAATCCTCAAGGCAATGGGATGGTTGAGACATTTAATAAGATATTGGAGAACACACTAACAAAGGTTTACAAAATGTAGAGGAATGATTGGTATGTGCGCGTAGCAACTGTGTTATGGGCTTACAAAACTACCTATATGAAGCTTACTGGTGAGACTCTATTTAGGTTGGTCTATGGCATAGAAGTTGTTATGCCTATGGAGTATATCGTGCTGAGTCTATGCATAATGACACTCATAGGGATGGCAAACTACAAAGCCTTAGAATAGCAGCTCGCATAGCTAACAGAGCTCAAGGAGGATATCTTTTTGGCTGGATTCCATCAGCAAGTGTAGAAGGAATGCAACAAATATTGGCATGATCAACACATCAAACTACACACCTTCAAGGTCAATGATTTAGCTTTATTATATAACAACAAGTCTGATAAATTTCCAAGAAAATTTCAGGTATGCATTGGCTGGGCGCATATGTGATCA
This sequence comes from Pinus taeda, assembly GCA_000404065.3. Lineage (NCBI taxonomy): Eukaryota > Viridiplantae > Streptophyta > Pinopsida > Pinales > Pinaceae > Pinus > Pinus taeda. The sequence continues at coordinate 15,345 of APFE030438660.1, forward strand.
AGGAGATTACCGATGGTGGAGCAGTTCAGCTTGTGAAATTGAATGGAGATCCATTTCCGGGAGAAGTAAATGGCAGCCAGTTGAAGTCATACACCAAGGATCTGGGCCGATGACTACGTGATGGTATCACAGTCTTAGCTCTCTAGGTAGCTGCATGGAGGCACGTGACTATAAATTACGTTGCCCAGTTTGTAGAGCTACATGATTAGAGGTCTGCGTGAAATGTGAGAATGTCATAGTTCTAGAAGAAGCGTGAAGGGAGCTATGCTATAGGAGGGGAGACTATGTAGTGCTGCTAGAAAGTGACTATTACCATCAATGTACATGATTTGACTACCAGAAGACAATTAGGAGGAGCAAGCGGTCAACATTTAAGGCATTTAAGGTTGAAATCAAGTGTGAAACCTTTGGAAATCTGCCGCCAATATCACATTTATAAACAGATTTTGGGGGGAACGGTCCAATTTGAATTTGAATTCACCTATAAATTATAGGTGGTTGTCCAATAAGAAACACTTTGCATTATGAGAATTTCAGAGTTGTGCCATCGATTGTGCATGAACCATCAGTTTTTTGAGGATTCTCTTGTGAGCCCCATGTTCGCTCAGTATTCCAAGTCAGAGAAAATTCTCATTTACCACATCGTGCTAGGACCAGGTCTCGTAGAAAGTGAAAGAGATGGAGAGACTATTGCGTCTAAGGGAGCTACCCCTGAGATTGCGACTATGAAGGTTCCAGCTACAGTGCCTACGACACCAAGGTTGCCTAGGCCAAAGCATATGCTAATGAGAGAGGTCCTTAAGCTGAAAAAGGATGAGAAAAATAAGCTGATGCTAGTGCATGAGTCACCGAGGAAACATGTAGCTACACAAGTGCAGTGGAAATAAAATCTGAGTGCGAAGGAGAAGGGGAAGGTGGTAGACCTGGAAGCAAAGGAAGGCATAGAAGACATAGTTATTGAGGGAGTAGAACCTATTTCAAAGTTGCCAGAGTATATTCCTCCACAAAAGGGCAAGGTGAATGTCTCGAAGGACCTAGATGTGAGACAATTCTCCCTAAACACTCCCCTATTGCTGGAGAATATTACTTTTCAAGGTCCTTGCTTAGCGCGGGTCTCGCATTTGAAGCTTGAAGACTAGGATTTGGTGGACCATGAGTGGTTCCCCCACCTTGCTACCAACACCTTCATGCAGAGGTTTTTCTATAAAGAATCTGGTGTCATCGTGCTGGAGCCAGTGGAATGGATTCACAGAGTCTACAAATTAGGGCTGCTGAAATTGTTATGGGTGTCACACTACCATCAGTCAAACATAAACCTAATTGTCATCAAGCAGTTACTGTGCCCCATAACAAGTGCTTGTGGCTAAATGAGACGATCCCCATAACCAACATGTTGATCCATAGGATCACATTATTACTGCACCCTGGACTGAATCTGGCCAAGGCGTTTGACAGAAAGACAAGCGAGCACGACCTCACTGAGAAGATGAAGGACAAGTTTAAGCTTGTCAAAAAGCTACACAAGTATTCGATTACCAGCATTACTAACCCTACGATCAAGATTGCCACACAAATTTTGGTTGTCAAGGTGATGATAAATTGTCACGCATATGAGGTGCTGACACCTATAGTTTCTTTAGCAGCTCAATGCATGGAGGGCATGTAGTTCAACTAGGCATGCTCCCTATCTAGCGAGTTCCTTGTGAACTCTAGAGAGGCACATAATGATAATAAGAGTTTTCACTATTCGTGGTTGTTGCTCTCTATAGTGTTGGTCGCATGGGACTTACCAGAGGATAGCCAATTTCCTCCCATGGAGAAGGATTTACCAAAAGTAGCAAAGTTCATGTCTCTTTGGGCCACGAAAGATTTTGCATGGGTAACATAAAGGAAAGTCATTTGGGCGCTGATGGAGGTGAGTATTGACAAGGCCATCAACTATAAGTCGCGGTTGTGACGAATTGTGTTCGAGCAGTTGTTGGGGTACATGGAGTTCAAGGCAGACTTCCACCATATTTACATCCGGGCACGCAAGGACCTCGACTAGAAATGGTATGAATTACCCTACCTGGCCATGGATGACGTGATTGTAGATGTCATCAAGCGTTGGCCAACAGACTGGCATGTTGCATCTAATGAGGTCGTTGGGACTAGCAAGTCCACAAAGAAAAAGAAAAAGGAAGCGGCAAGACAGAAGGTTTAGTTGTTAGCTAAAAAGAGGAAGAAAGAGGTCAAGGAGAAGGCCCAGGTAGATGTTGAGTGCGCCAAAAAAGAATAGGAAGAGCAGGAAGAGTACGACTCTGAAAGGAGTCAGAAATATCCTTCGACCTAAATGGAGGAAGAAGAGTAGTCAGGCTAGGGCAATGGAGATCAACAAGAAAAAAATCCCTTCCAGGTAAAGAGGTATAAGGAGTAGGAGAAGGAAGGACCACACAAAAAGACGAAAGCCACCAAGTCGTCACTAGATCCAATTAACTTGACAGAGGGCAAATTGGATGATATTAGCAATAAGGTGCAGGAAACAATAATAGAACTACAGTAGTAGTTTGAGCAGTAGTAGAAGAAAGAACTAGTTGCCATACATTTAGGTTTGCGTGAGCTACAGATCCAAACAACTAGATTCCAGGTAGGTACAGGATAAAGAAGTACGACATCCACTAGTTTGGCATCGAGGACCACTCAAGTAGAAGAGTTGGTTCAGTCAATGGATGCCTAGACAGTGGCACTGTGTGATGGAGCTTTGGACATGGAGGTGGCCACTGATAAGCCAATTGTCATCACTTTGAAGAATGTGGGCCTTAACTTGGCTGCGCTCCCTAATGAGTTCCTTCACACACAACAAGCAGGTGTGATCACAGAGATTAAGGCCCAAGAGTAGCACGTGATGAGCATAATTAGTGAATATAAGGTTAAAAACAATCATATGTTCATTTAGAAGACAAACTTTCTAGAAGCATGGAAGAAATTTTAGGTGTAGAATGAGCAAACTACAACCGTGGTGGTTGAGGAATGCAGGACAGTCCCTAAACTACATACCTGGGAGGAAGCGTCAGTGGACGCCAAGATCAATAAGTTGGTTGCAGGAGTGTGTGAAGCAAAAATAGAAGTGGCCAAGATTTAGTTTGAACTAAACCTGAAGATAATAGAGCTCGAGTTGAAGTCACAGCGTTCAACTCAACTAGAGGTTAGAGAATAATGTGAGGCAGCTATAAAGGATGGAGTTGCATAGTAGATGTTGTGGTGGTGGATTGCACTGCACTCTTTGAGCAGTCCATGGAGGTAGTCACAACGCTCCAAGAAGATCCTAACCTGTAGAGTTTGAACACGGAAGCACATGAATTGTAGCAACAGTATGACAAAGCAAGAGCAATGATGCACACCATCACTTTATCATAGCGATTGGCTAAGCCGCATGAGGAAAGTAGTTGCTCAAATAGGTGGAGGCATTACAAAGGAAAGAGGTGGTCGTCAAGGCTAGATTGGGGCCTTGGCTGCGTGAGGCCTATGTTATCTCTTCCACCATTGAGGAAACGTTGGCAAGCCTAAAGAGAACATTGCAGGAGATAAAGGAAGATAGTGCAAGACCAATAATAGAGCAGCTAGTGGAACAGATCAAGAAGGCAGCCACGTAGAGCATGGCTAAGGTAACAGTGGAACAAGTAGATCTGGGAGGTCTCCATAGTAAGATCTTCGTGCCAGTAGAGTGACTCAGGGGTGAATCACAATATTTTTGTTGGGGGCTTATTGGGATAGGTTCCGCTAGGCCAATTTTTAGGCAAAAGGCCAAGTTTCAGGGAAAAAATCCCATTTTTTATTGTAAAAAGTGTAAAGCCTCCACAAAATGTGGCCACGGATCACGTAGATGGTAAAAGTGTCATAAAGGGTTTTACCCTTCTATTATGTAAGTTGTTTCAGCTTGCATAGACCTACCCATGGTCTGCAAACCATGAAATTGTATAAAAAGGATAATTTTAGAGAGTCTAAGAATAATAAAGATCAATGATTAATGTAATGGGTCATTAAGAGTAAGAGCAAAGAAGTCTTAGAGTAGAAGAGAGGCTTTGTAGCTATGTGCATAGAGGCCTAGGGTAGAGTCTCCAATTGAGTGTGTGGACCCCTGCAACTGAGTTCGCAGGGAAGTCTTAGGTCTGTAAGAAGAACATAAGCATTAATAAAGAGATCATTCTAGCAATTCATATGCTTTGTCCATTTATTATTGTTATGAATAAATGCACTATTATGTTATGATGAATGTCGGCTTTATGAATTACTATTGTATTGATGGATGATTTTACATATGAATGAAAGTAATAATAACTATTTACGTGAAGAATATCTTGTTGCATGTTAATGTTACCAACACTTAAGCCGATCTGGGTAAATACAAAACTAAGGGTAATTACAACGGCATGTAAGTGGTTGATTCACTTGTTTAGGATCCACGAAAGATAGTCGTAGACCTTTGCGAAGGTATAGACATTGGTTAAAGGAAGTTATATCAATAAGACTTATAAGCTTATCGATCTGCACAAAGGCAAGGTTATGGCACAAAGTGACACTATACTATTCTTTGGGTGCGGAAACTTGGTTCCAACATCCCCCCATACCGCTTCGGGTGAGATTTTAGTCCACGCTCTATAGGCTGATGCTGAAAGGGCTAGTAGTGTAGGGATTTGTTTGGAAAAATTAACTCTGAACCCAGGTAACGACCCACTAAGCCAACATGCTTCCTCTCTAGATTAGTGAACCCTACAATGAGGATTTCATTAGAGAATTTTGAGGATCTTGTATATCCAAAATTGGTAGATGTTTCCTTTTTGACGATGTATGATGAGCCTTGTACTAGATGACTCCTTCCTTTCCTTCAATGTTCACTGGGGTTCCCAAGAGCTATTTCCTACATGTTTGTTTGCCAAGGATTTTTTCTTCATGATTCCCATGGTGATGTCATGAGCTCCTGTTTCCAATTCTTTCATGATACCATGTTGTGTCTTAATATCACGGTATATATTTAACAAAATATCGAGGAGCTTATGATAATATATTTCTGTGAGGGAGGCCATCTTAATCATAGTAAAGATCTTGTTTCACCCTCTTTTCTGGGCCCTTTTCTTCAGTTTCCTCCATCTTTCCAGCGATATGAGCCTCTTTCTTGAATACTATGTTATTATATCTTTTCCTTTCTGTACATAATTGTGTCGTTCAACATTTTTCCTTCTATCTAACATAGATACCACAAATTTTTGAATGAGGTACCATTCTTTGTTCATGGATATTTGTTACCTGATGATTATCTTCTTATCATATTTCTTAGATCTCTCAATTGAGATCTCATGAAGATATTCTTTCTTTCTTTGATACCTTCATTTTATGTAGGTCAGGTATAAGTGATGTGACCTTCTATATTGCATTTTTTAGAGAATGTATCCTCTAGTATTTCATATATCTCTTTTATTTGTTCTTTCTTGGAACATGGGATGAGAGAACCTTAAGAATTCCTTCTCATGATTTCAAAGAAGACCATTTTCCTTTATATCTTGATTGACTTCTTTTATCTATGAGGATTATGAAAATCCTCCTCATTTCATGCAAGGACCTTTGATGACCCATTAAATCCATAGATCTGCTTGCAATCATGAAGTCATTTAAACAAACTTGATTATTAAAAAGAAATATACTTACTTGACAAGTGAAGATGAAATTTTCTACTTGATCACTTTGATGCTGGTTGGAGAAGAAGTATTGGAGTTTCCTCTTGGATGATCTTCTCTTCGATGGAAATACTTTCTTTAATGGAAAAGGTTTCTCCCTTTTGATGAGGATGATCTGCTACTTCCCTTGGATGATCTTCTTCTAGGGCAAGGAAATGATCCTTTCTTTTATAACCTTGAAGGTGATAACAATGCTTCTTCTTCTCCAATATCATTTGCCTTCTTTAATAGTGTATATCGGGATTGTTTCTAGGGTTTCCACATGTTCCAAGATGACATGATATTTGATTTTGAGATCCTTTGAGTTACCTTGCTTTGTAAACACCTTGATGAGTGCCTTGGTGGCCTTTCGATGATGGCTGTTGAGACACAAGTTCTTGTTGTTGGAGACTCCTTGTTTTAGACTTGATCCTTCAATCTTGACCAAACCCTTCAACTTGCTTTGATGCCCTTGAAAGATATTCTTGTATGTCTCTTTGCTGCCCTTCCTTTGACTTCTGAACCTTAGCTCTGGTACCACGTTGAAAAATCTAGGCCAATTAGAATTAATGTGATTCTTCTTAGCTTGATAACTATTTATGAGGTGTTTAACTTTTCTTCTTAGCACAGTCTTCACTTGTTATTATTAGAGTGTGTCTTATTATTTCATCAAGTAGCTACCCAAAAAAGGAGAAAAGAATACATGATGTTGTATTTTTTCCAGGGCCAAAACCTCCTCTCTTGGAGAGGAAAACTCACACAAATTCTTCTTATAGAGACTGCAATTGACGAGTACCAAGACCATGACCCTTGACCTAGTTAAGTCACTTTAGGACCAAGATACCAATCCATTTCTTTGTCACTACTGAGATCACCATCTTCATTGCATCACAAAGATCTTCATTGTTGCAACACCATTACTGTATCTTCATTGAGATATTCACAACGAGATCATTACTGAAGTTCTATTGTCACATCTTCACTAAGATTTTCATTGTTTGGAGATCATCCTTAAAACTATGAGGTATCAATATATATATGGATATATATATATATATGACAACTTCATCAAGATCTTTTCATGACCAATATTGAGACCAAGATAATGAGTTCGTTCAGTTCATCACCAATGTGTTGAGATAGAGTGTATGTTCTGAATGTGTTATTCTAGGATCAAAGTTGTATTGAGACATAGCTCATTATTAAATATATCGAGACAGTAATTGCTTTGATTCTTTGCACCGATATATTCATTACATAACTACGCTGAGACTGTTACTATGTCAAGAGTGTGTCCACAAGCATGCAAAGACAGGGGAGTTGCTTCAGTGAAGAATGTCGAGATAGTGAGGAGGTAGAAATTGTAAGAAGGTCGGAACTATGATCACCATGACTGAGTTCTTTTCATTGCATCGAGATCATCATTACGCTGAGATTGTAATTACTCAGAGGTACCCAAGGTTGCGTCATCATGTCATCATAGATATGTTGCGTCTATCTAGTATGTTGAGAGTAAGTGTGCTCTCTACGTACTACTAGATCCTTATTATATTACCCATCCAAAGACTGAGATTGAAAGGTATTTATGCTTACTCACTGTTATTTTATTGAAAACTTTAGAGACACCTAAGATCTTATAGTTGTACCCACAAAAATTACTAAGGAAACTGATGTCTTCTTCTGCACAGAACCTATAGCGTATATATAATAGTTTGATTCTCCATAATAAGCCAAATTGAACCATTGAAGAGGTGTGTCATTTATGCATTTATGTGTATCATTTTACTTCATTTTGTTGGCCAACTTCATCAAGATGATTGTGCTTGCCTTGGAGGTTTATATAGACATTTTGTAGACTTGTATACATTAGACATGAGCTCAAGAAGAGCATGACATTGACTTTGACTCTTTGACTTTTCTACACTTGTGAAATGAGCAAGAAACTCACTCTTATAATTTACAAAATTAATATATATTTTTCTTAACAAGTACAAAGATCAAAATTACATTTGTAAATATCGAACCTAGTTACACTTTCTTTAACATAGAGCACTAGCATAACTGGTCAAAGCAGCTTCAAAATAAGACCTACAATAAAGGCATGAAGTGAGAAAACGAAATACCTAGAATATGTTAGAAGATTAACAAGAAAACCCTCGAAATATTATTTTTCCCTCTAGTTTCTAAATATTAGAACAAAGACTAACCTACAAGGTTGGATTGGTTAGAAAACATAACTCAATACAAAAGAAAAAGACCCAAATAAAATCCAGAAGGAAGCAAACTAACAATTACCTAAAAAGGGAACGTAGAACTATTGACCATCATCAAAGGACAATGGGATTTTGTGCTCAAAAACCATATTGAAAAGGAAGTAAATCTAGTTATAATGAGAAGAAACAACCAAACTAAGGGTTAAAAAAAATAAAAATAAAATATTGACTGCATCTGAGTGAGTCAATGGGCTGAAATTGAGATCACCACAAAAACCATGTAGCCACATGCTGAGACTACGGGGAGGAAGCCAAAACCTTCCTACAAGAATAGTGACAATTGAAACAAAAAGGAAAAGGAAATTAGCTAGTGCTTTAGTAGTACAATTAGAGGGAATATAAACTGGAGAAAGTTCATTGGAAATAACTTGAAAAGAGTCCAGGTTTATTGAATTAACCCAAGCATTAAACAATTCCTCCCTTTGCATCAATATTCCTAATAACCCTAAAATGAAACATCTAACCTCATCAAATATTAACCAGGGTAGTTATCTCAAAATAGGGATGAAATTGTAGTATCTTATTTTCCTTCATAGTTACCTAGCATCGCTATGACATCTGAGCACGTAGATGGAAAAGGAAATGGAGGAGGGAGGGGTAGTTCATTATCTTAACCACGCATTGATAAATATCCATTGTCAAATTCATAGAGTATATCACCAACATTCATAGTGCTACTCCATGAGACCACCATCCATGTGGCCTCCATCATGTGAAATCAAAACACAGTTCGACCCTCACATAATTAAACCATAGTATCAAGAGGAATTTCATCAACATGACACCATCACACTTGTGTATGTAACAATCCTAAGGTGTAGTGTTGAAGTGCCTACTTTCACCCTTAGGTCTAACAAATTTCATATCCAAATGAACTTAACAATTAACGATTAACAATTAACAAATTTATGTCTATACATGTCACATGTTATTAATTTAACATGGTCACGACTAATAAAATATTTGAAAGGAATGTCTTAAGTTATATATAAACAATGGGGTATAATTTAAATGGTCTAGGTACGACAACCAATCCATGTATGACAGATGAAGTACTCGTTAGAGAAGGAAATAGTAACCAATTCCTCATAAGGTAATAATAAACCTAAAATGGTAAATATAAATGATCATTCATGTGCTAATAACATAATAGCCAAAATACTAGTAACAAGGATGACATAAATTTTCAAAATAATAAAATTTCACTGACTAAATATTGAATGTTACTTGGGTGAATTTTAGAGACATGTTACAACTTTCATCTTGAAATACGTTTGATAAGTAGTGTGTTAAATAATTTTGTAAATTAAATATATATATATATATATATATATATATCTGAGGAAATTTGAGCCTAAAAGTGGCCTTCAAAGGAATAATAATAAAATAATAACTAAAATAATAAAATATGAGTTATCAATTTTGGAGGGAAAAGAAGAAAATTGTTTTTCTTAATTGTATTTTTGGCTTATCTCCTTATAGGTTTACTAAAACTTGAATTGTATACACTCGTTGGATGCATAATTAGGTTCTGCATCTGAAGAGTACCCATTATGTATACTTTTGAGAGGAGCCACATTGATAAAAAATGAAAATACATTAAAAAACATGTTCAACATGTTTTTTTAATGTATCTTAAATTTTTATCAATGTGGGTCTTCTTAAAAGTATGCATAATGGGTATTCTTTTTGATGTGGAATATAAACTTGAAATGGTAAATATTGTTTGGTCAATTTAGCGCGATCTAAATTGCTATTTATATTGTCAACCCAGGGTTTGCAAACTGACGAAGTGAGGTGTACTATATGTACTTAGATAACCATTTTCTTAGGTTGTTGTCATTTTAAGCTTTTTAGTTTGTTTTTGGATTTTATTCTTTTCTTAATGTGTGGTAAGGAAAGTGAAGTGTGAAGTGTGTGGAGTGTAAATGGTGATGATTTCTAAACTTGAAAAATGCTCAAAAGAAAGCTTTACAATAACTGAAATGAAACCAATTCCTAAGAGAAAACAAAATGCATAAAAAAGCAAACTAATGGCAATGACCCAGTATCCTTGCTGCTGAAAATGAAAAGAAAGAAAAAACTTGAAAAACAACTCAAACTTAAAGTAAAGAAGCTAACTCACACTACTTGAGCTTTTTAGATCCTTTGTCCCTTGGCTCAATCTACCTTGGGGAAGTAATCATGAGCATAACAAGCAATATGATATTTAACTGTTCAAGAAAGTAAATTGCATAAGGAAACTAATCACACTACTTGAATTCTTCAAATCCTTTACCCCTCAGCTCAATCTACCCTGGGGAAGTAATCATGAACATAACAAGAAATATGATAACTAAATGTAAAAGGAAATTAATCACACTACTTAGACTCTTTTAGTTCTTTACCATTCAGCTCAATCTACTTTATGGAAAGCAACTATGAGTAAGTAATATGACAACTAAATCACACTACAGTTAGTGATCTTCTGATCTCGTACTGATATAGTCATTTGACCACAGAAAGAAATCATAAATTGTTAAGTAGTGGGACATCTAATTTAGCAGAAAAAAGAAATGAATGAATAATAACTTGAAAAGGACAACGCTGAATGTAAATTGCAGAAAATAAAGGTTAGCAGGAAGGACAAGATGATCACATATGCCAAAAGTTATTAAAGAAAATGAAAGATTTCCTGGGCTGCCTAAGAGAACCTACAAAAAACACTGATCAGTTTACAAAGATAAAGATATGAACAACAGAAACATAAAGCAACATATTATGTACAAGCTAACAATAAAACAAAAGCATAATGAAAATAAACAAATACTTTACAGGGCTTCAGCATATAGGGGCCCTCTGCCACCTAAGCCACTCAAACATTCACAAGACTATCTTCAGAAAGGTCTACTCATGTATTCAAATCAGCAACATATAAAACAATGGGGTGACAAGATAACCAGCAGTGTGCGGAAATTACATAATAGGTCAAAAATTATATGCATCCCCAAAAAGTCTCTATACAGCGTTTGACAACGCGTTATTTATAATGTAAAAGTTCTACAGTTAACTAATCAACTACTTATGCTATTAACTACGTGCCATAGACACGTAGATCTCTTGAGCCGAGATCTAGTGTAACTGTCGTTATGCTTCTTAAATCTTGGAGTGGTTGGCTATTAGATTCATTGTTCAAGAACGACCCTTAGGTGTGCTAGAGCCTCCGTGAGCTGGGAACTAGGCCACGTATCATTCACGTGCCCAAAACAGTGACGTGCCACTGCTGGACTCTTTGGTTGGCCACGTCTTTGACTTTGGTTGACCGCGGCCTCTAATAGATGATTTGGCCGGTTCGAAGGGGCACGATCCATGTACATGCCATCTGGAGCTTGGCCATGTAGCCCGTTCCTTTAGAAGACACCTGGAGCACAAATTTTAACAAAATAGCTGCGGAATCCTGTGCTGGCTGTGGAAACCTATGTTGGCTGCGGAAACTGCGGAAACTAACAAGTTTCCGCAGCTGCATGAACAAAAGACTAAACCAAACAACAAACATCAGTATAGTTAGAAAACCATATAAACAGTCCTTTTTAAACTATAATGCAATGATTCAACCACTGGATGAGTGAAGTGAGTGGAGTATGAGGGTTAAGAGGGTGTGTAAGAAGGTGCAAGGTTGAGGCTCAACATACCCCCACTGTGAAGGTGTTGCATGTCTTCATGCAACCAAAACTGAGTGATTTCCCTTTTAATCTACATGCTCCGAGGCCTCTGCAAGGACATCTAGTCCTCTTTTCTTTTTCCTCGATGCCATTGACATCATCCTTGGTTTTCTAACCAGACATTTAAACTTGAGATTAATTAGAGCCCTGCTTAGCTTCTTGCATCTCTTTTTTAGTCTTCTATTCTTCTTCTACCACAGTCCTAAATGGAGCATGGTATTATCATGGACCATTTTTTCCACTTTACCCTGTTCTTTGAGTGTTTCATTTTCTTGTATTATGTGTCTATTTAGGACTTCCAGTTCAAACACTTCTTGTTTTAGAGACTGAACCTAGGCATCAAGTGGCAAAGAAGTGCTAGGTCCTGCAGCTGATTGCTCTAGTGATTCCAGGTAATTGTATACTTCTTGATGGTTAGGATCCACATCAGGTGATTTTCTTTGTTTGAACTCAAAATCTCTTGGAGGAGGACTGCCTGCTCCTTCTTGCCGAAAAGGACTTTCCTCTTGTGGAGGGCTTATGTCAAGGCTTGGCTATTCTGGTGATTTCTCAAGTATTTCTTCACTTAAGTCAATAATGTGGGTCTGCTCTCCCTTTGTTTTCTTCCATTTTCCTTTTAACCGAGAGCTTCTTCTCAAGGATGAACTCACAACTGTCTTCTCTACACTTTGTTTCCCTTTCTCCTGTTTCTTGGCCAAGGCAACAGCTTTGAGATCCACTAGCCTTTTTGACAGAGGCTGGTAGTCCTCTTCCAAGGATTTCTCAGGTGATGGGGAGATTTCTTGAGTGATTACTTTGCCCTTATCTTTCTTTTGTTTATTATTCTTGGGCTGGTCTTCTTCCTCTTTTTGGGAAGTCTCTTCAATTTCTTTAAGAGGGGAGTCTTGGGCTGTAGCATTTTTATCCCTCCTCCTACTTTTCCTTGGAATTTTTGATGGGCTACTTCCAGAGGCTTCAGCTGGCTCTTGGAAGTAGTTCCTTGTTAGAAATTGATCCCAAGTATCCTTAGATTTATTTAACTGCTCCTCAATCAGAATTCTTATGAGCCTGTGATGATAGAGATGTGGCTCAATGTTTCCTACATGCTTTTGAACCGTGACACTCATTTTCTTTAAACTTGCTAACAGAAAATGTGGTAAATTGAGAACATGTCCATCTATAAAATTCATCATTAACCTCACATGGTACATGTACATAGAGCCAAAACGGCCCTCACATGTAATAAATTTCTGTATAACCAACAATAAACCAGACCATTCTTCTTTCAAGACATGCATAGGGATACCTCGGGTGAAAACTGTGGTATCCATACCTTGATTACGCAGCATTGTTCTCCAGATTTGGTCACCTACGCTCCTATTTTTGAACCATATTTATCCGTTTGGAGGCAGGCCTGTAGCTGTTGCTATTGTGGCCTCGGTCACCACAAACTTTAAGTCTCCCAACTCTACTGTCTGTCCGTTAAAGGACCTTGCAAAGGTTTTAGTCACTTCCTTATTATACCCTTTGAATTTCTGATTAAATCGGAGCCATTTGGATTTCTTTAATAACTCCTTGACTTGGGGATAACCCTCCAAGTACTTTGATCCTTCTGGCTCGGCTCTCAGCAGTTTTCCCATTCTCAATTTTAAATTCACTGAGGGTTTTTATCTACGTATGAGCGTTAAGGAGGAATGGCTCTGTCACAGAGTTTTTAGGAGAGACTATAGTAGCTGTAATCAGGGTTTAGAACGGCTACAGTGGCTGGAGTCACAACATCAAGCAAAACGTATTGACTGCAGTTGGAAACAGAGGGAATGCTCAGATCACAGGAAGAACAACAAGTGAGCAGGGGTGACCGTGATCGAACTTATGGAATGAACATGAGTATATGCGGGGATTATTATGATATGAGTGGAGTAACGGCTTGATTTTCCTGAGTTTTAGGTGACTGTATGTGAGGTTTACACGTCTAAAGTAGACGGCTGCGGTAATTATGGCTTGTAAGAGCCGTAATACAATAGATCACGTCTTAGGAGTACAAGTCATAAATAGAAGTAGAGTCATTTTTGAGTTTCAACTTCGGGTAATCATAAGACCGTTAGGGAGAGTGAATGCGAGGTGTATGGAATGGTATTACGGAATAGGAATGGTAGTGGGTGGATAATTAAATCATTGCACATAGAAGTACTGATCATGGGTTAATAACTATACATAATGATGACTTGAAGTGTTGTTTGATAGAGAGTTTTGATCATACCTTTGGACACTTGTCATTCTTTGCTTAAAATTTGTAACCAGTTGCTCCTTTTTGATATTTTGATGATGCCCCATGTCCTTATCTCACGTACACCTTCATTGCATGCTTTTGGCACTAACAGTGGATTTTATTTTGAAACCGAGTGATGCTGGTTGCGGAAATTGTTTCTAGCTGCGGAAACAAGTTTCAGTTGCAGAAACGGTGGCCAGTTGCGGAAACTGAAACAACACCCCCTGATCTGTACAAAGATAGTTTAGAGGAAAAGAGCTGAATGAAAAATAGTCCTGAGAGGGGACTTTATTGATGAAATGGAATGGAATTAAAATGGAGTGAGAATGGAGTGAGAATGATGATGAAAATGAAATGGAAGTGGAATGAAATGAAATGAGTGGGTGAGATGGAATGAAGATGGAAAGAACATGAGAGGAGATTTTTTTGGAAAATATGGAGTGTCAGGTGCCCCTGATTTTCACTCCATATTTTCTGTATAAGACTGCCAATCCATGATTGGTTTTCAGGCTTATACATTTTTTTCTCTCTTTATTTTTATTTTTATTTTTTATAAACCATTAGAAACCAAGATCAGGCTGATGGGGGAGAAGGATTCTTCTCCACCAGCCTTATTGCAGATTTTTCTTGAAAGATTTTGACAAACTCTTCTATGGAAAGTGGCTTATGATAAACTTTCAATCGGTGGCCATTCACAATAAGAGGAGTCTGAGATTCATCAATGGTCTTGATTCTTACTGCTCCATTGTCAAAGACTTTATCAGTCTCATATGGCCCAAGCCAATGAGTTTGAAACTTTCCTTTGAAGTCTTTAAACTTGGAATCAAATAGTAAGGCCCAATCTCCCTCTTGAAACTTTTTCTCTTTGATATATTTGTCATGCCACTTAGCTCTTTGATGTTGAACTAGATCAGTTCTTAGGATTGCTTCTTTTCTGATCTCAAGTTCATTCAACTACTCCATTCTGTGCTTTTGGGCTTCTGATAGATCCATCCCCAACTGATCTGCCATCTTGAAAGTTTTGACTTGAAACTCAATGGGGAGCAGGACTTATTTCCCATAAACAATTCCATAGGGAGAATGTCCTGTTGTGTTCCTCCATGTAGTTCTGTAGGCCCATAAGGCTTCAGGAAGCCTTTCAGTCCAATCTCTTCTGTGTAGATGAACAGTCTTGGTGATGATGCTTTCAATGACTTTGTTTGTAGACTCCACTTGGCCATTTGCTTGCGGATGGTAAGGAGTAGATTTTCTGTGCTTGATTTTGTATTCTTCCATCAGCTTCTCCATCATGTTGGATGTAAATTTACTTCCCTGATCTGTCACAATTTCTCTTGGGACACCAAAGCGAGTAAAAATATCCTCATAAAGAAAGCTAACAACTGAATTTTCAGTAGCAGAAAGTAACGCTTTGGCTTCTACCCATTTAGTGAATAATCAGTGCATACCAATATATACTTCTTTTGCTTAGATGGTGGATTAATGGGTCCAATGAAATCTAAAGCCCATTTTTCAAAGGGTTCAATGAGTACCTGTGGTTGTAATGGCATTTCATTTGAAAGAGTCAGTTTCCCTACTCTTTGGCAACTGTCACACCTTTTGACATATTCTTTTTTGTCCTTGAAGAGGGAAGGCCAATAATATCCTAAAGAAAGGATTTTATAGGCCGTCCTTTTGTCAGCAAGGTGTCCACCGCATGGCTCATCATGACATGCCTTGAGGACGTCAGGCATTTTATCTTCCCGAACACATCTTCTGATCACACAATCTGGCCCTGTTTTAAACAATTCGTTAGAAATCCATGAATATTTTGAACTCTCCTGAACAATTTTTCTTTTTTCACTAGGAAATAGGTGTGGAGGTAGCTTCCCTCTAACCAAATAGTTAGCAATATCTGCATACCAAGGAGCCTTAGTAGTTACTGCAAATAAATATTCATCTGGAAACTTATCCTCTACAGGAGAATCTTCTTTAGTATTTTGGATCCTAGACAAGAAATCAGCTATTGTATTTTGTTTTCTTGGTCTATCCAACACAGTAATATTGAATTCCTGTAAAAGTAAGATCCATCTTGTAACTCTACCATTAGTAACAGGTTTTTTCATTAGATATCTAATCGCAGAATGATCAGTATGGACAAAAGTTTCATAGCTTGTTATATAATGTCTAAACTTATTGATTGCATGAACAACAGCTAAGAACTCTTTTTGAGTCATAATATAGTTCAACTCAGTGGGAGTCAAATTTTTACTGGTATAGTAAATGGCATAAGGAACTAAATCCTTTTGACACAACATAGCTCCTAGCGCTGTATCTGAAGCATCTGTAAAAATATGGACAGGAAGTTTCCAATTTGGCCCTCTCAAAATGGGTGCTTCAGATATTATTGTTTTCAAAGTTTCTAATGTTGATTGACAATCAGGATCCCATTTGAATTCACAGTCTTTTGTAAACAATTTGAAGAATGGAGATGCTATTTTGGTGAAGTTTTCTATAAATCTTATATAATACCCAGTAAAACCCAGAAAACTTCTAACATCTTTTTGACAATTTGGAATAGGAAACTTGGAGATGTTTTCAACTTTTGATCTATCAACTTTAATCCCATCCCCTGAAATATGATGTCCTAAAACAATCCCTTCAGTAAACATCATAAAGCTTTTTTCATGACTCAATGAAAGGTTTGTTTCTTTACATCTTACAAGGACTTTGTCCAAATTCTCTAATGCCTCTTCAAATGAATCACCATAAACTGTAAAATCATCCATATAGATCTCTACACAATCATGGATTAGATCAGAAATGATTCCTAGTAGTGCCCTTTGAAATGTTGCGGGTGCATTACACAATCCAAAAGGAAGCACTCGGTAAGCAAAAATTCCCCATGGACAGGTGAATGTGGTCTTATCTTGATCTTCAGGTGCCACCTGAATTTGACTATAGCCACTAAAACAATAGAAAAATGAAAAGTACTTTTTGCCTGCTAGAGTATCTAATACCTGATCGATAAAGGGTAAAGGAAAGTGATCCTTCAAATTTGCTTTATTCAATTCCTTGTAATCAATGCATACTCTCCATTTACCATTCTTTTTAGGTACTATAACCAAAGGAGAAACCCATCAGCTATCTGAAAAATTGGATAAAATGAAGTTTACATTAAGTAGTTTTTGGAGCTCTTCTTTCACTATCTCCCTAAGGTTTGGATTCATCCTTCTCTGAGGTTGTCTGATTGGTCTACTATTTTCCTCAATGTAGATGTGATGAATGCAAGTCTTAGGGTCAATACCTTTCATATCAGTATACTCCCATGCAAATGCAGTAGAATGTTTTTGCAAGATTTTGGTTAGCTCTTCCTCTTGTGATTTTTCCAAGTTTTTGTTGATATTCAATGTTTTACCTGGAAAAATATCAGTGGCAAAACTACCAAACTCTTCCATAGAGTAAAGAGACATTTGTCCAGATGATGGATACTCAATTTCAGAATTTAACTGAAATTGTGTGTGGTCATATTCTGAAGATGTTTCAGAGTTTTCTAATGTGTTCAGAATTTGACTATCTTCACTGATTTCAGAAATGGTAAAGACAGGTTGTATAGTGTTCTCATCATCGACCCATTCATTATCTCCTACTTCTGTAATTGCTTTTGCTGGAGGATACATATTGAATTTCTTTGTCGAATTACCATCAGAAATATACATATCCACAGATATACAACTAATAAAAGCATCAGCTATGGCTAGCCAAGGTCTTCCTAAGATGAGTGGGTGCCCTTCTAGATTACTCTTGGGAGTTAAAATCATGAAATCCACTGGATACTCCCAAGAATCTAAGGAGACCGAAATGTCTTCTAATACACCATCTGGTTTAATAATTGAGCGATCTGGAAGTTGTAATAAAGTAGGTGTAAAAAGAAGGTTAGGAAGTTTTAGCTGTTCCATAGCCTGTCTACTCATGATGTTGATAGCAGCCCCTAAATCAATCAAAGTATTTGGAATTTCTACCCCATTGATATGTGTTTTGACAATTGGACTACCGAGATCTACATACTTCTGCATAGTAATTTTTCCCATCATGATATCTGCAATTTTTCCTACCAGGTAGATTCTTCTTGTATCTCTTGGTTTCCTTCCTGGTCTTTTGAGCCTCAACTCCTTTATTGTTTTTGCTAGAATAGGAATTTCTCTAATGGCTTGTAACAAGGGAATCTTGATACAAACATTCTTTAATTCATCTAGAAAATCATATTCAGGCAACAAGATTTGTTTTTCCACTCTTTTATCAATTTGTAATCTTTCAGGAAGAGGAGGTGTGGATGAAGATGCAGGTTCCTCAACTAGAGGAGTTGTGCGGGTTGACTCTTTTTATTTTTCTTCTTAAGTGCTTGGGTTTTGAAGAGATGCTTCAGAACGTTTATTGGCTTTAAGAGAATCTTCCTTAGAAATGCTTTGCTTTTGACCATCTATAGAAGGCTTGTCTAAAACTCTACCAAATCTAAGTTGTACATCATTGAGAGGAACAATCATATAGGTAGAAAATTGTTGTCCCTCTACCATGTAAGCATTTTGATGGTTTTTATTATTGGGATTTGGCAATGGCTGCGAAGGTAGTTGATTTGTCTTTTGTTGGAATGGAAGCAAGAGTTGGGAATTTGGATTATGTTGAGAAGGTTGTTGTTGTTGTGGAAATGGTAATGAAAGTTGTGGATTTTGATTTGGAAGTTGTGGAGCTTGTTGATTTTGAAAAGATGGAAGATATTGATAAAATTGAGCAAATATTCGATAAGGATTTTGCGTGCCTTGTACCCATGATTGAAATGAATTTTGAGGTTGGGACCAAGGTTGTTGCCAAGGATTCCAATTTGGTGGGGGTTGAAAGTTTGTGGGGTTGTTAAACCCTTGATTTTGTTGCCCCTGCCAAGATCTCTTTGAAACAAAACAGAGAGACTCAATTGAATTTGGGTCTTCTTGAAAGACAGCTTTGAGCCCAGGAATTGAAGGAAAATCCTTGGTCTCATGTCTTTCTGAACAAATCACACATGTTTGTACAACTTTTGCATCTAAGAGACATTCCCTTAGAGCATGTTTCTTCCTACATTTTGGACAAAAGATGGCCAAAGCTTCAGCTTCTGCTTTCTACTTGTTTTGTATCTTAAGGGTGTCTAGTTTCTCACTAAGACTCCCTAAAATATTAGTTTTGAACTCATCAAGCATGTTGCCAATCTCAGCCCTACTTACTGATCCAGTTGCAGATTTGTTTGCTCTAATGAGAGAGGGATCTCTAGGCCCTTTTCCAGTTTTAGACTTTCCCCTAGAGAGATGGACACATAGTTCTGCTATATCATGAAGTGGAAGTTGAGATATATCTCCTTTCCCCATCATGTTCAAAATATCTATCCATTCATCTCTAATGGCTTTTAATAGAAGGGCTTTCAACGTTTCCTCATCTAGGTTATTCATTTTTGCTCTTTTCAGGTTGTATTGAAATCTTTCAAGTAAATCCTCCAAGTTTTCATCTTCTTTTTGTACCATTTTGAATAGTTCATCCTTATGATTGGTGGGCATACAATAGTCCATGTATCTATCCAAAAATGTTTGTTTCATATCATTCCAAGTCCTAATAGATTGAGTGACTAATCCCATTAACCATTTTAGAGCAGCTCCCTTCGATGTTGAAGGAAAGAACTTGAGTTTTTGAGTGTCTTCCATAAAATCATAAGTTCGGCACAGGACTTCAAACTAAAATAGAAATGTTTCAAGATCCTCACTTCGCAACCCATAAAAGTTTGGGAGGATAGATGGTGAGATGTTTTTCATTGCTGTTCAAGATCCCTCATCAACTATAGGAAATCCAAATGAGTTATCTCCATCCCTATTTCCCCCGTTGTTACCTCTACCTCCTCCATTGTTTCCTCCTTCTCTACCTCTACCTCTACCTCCTCCAAATCCGTTTACTACTTCCTCTGTCATGATAGCTTTCTCAGAGATTTCAGAGTCCTCTAGTTCTTCTACTAATGGCGAACGAGGAGGAATTTCTCGCTGTTAAACACACATGGGATACATAAAATAGGAAAGATAAATCATGTGAGTACAATTTTTATTAACAAGAGATATACATTTATAGTACAATATGTGACTCTTGGGTTTCACATCCCAAGGTCTGTTGGACTACTTTGTCTATTCTACTTCCACACTAACCCATTGAGGATTAGGTGTCCAAAATTCCCCCCCTTTAATCCGAAGGATTATGTATGAGTCCAAGAAGAGAGCTGAAATACAAAATGTGCAAAAATGCATGGCAGCACTAGGTTTAATGTGCTCTCTGAAATCTTGGTATAAAGGGCGGTGGTTTAAGGATGACCACCAACATTGGGACGTTTAGTGCAGTTCCCGGAACTCTTCCAAAACTGGCAACAAACTAAAGTCTTCTACTAGAGGAAGTGCTCCTATTGTTTTGAATAGGGAAGCCTTCAACCATGAAAGGGAGGTCTCACCCCGCATAAAAGGGAGAACTTCAACCTGAAAAGGGAAGTCTCAACCTGTGATGGTTTAAGGATGACCAACAACTCTGGAATGCTTAATGCAATTCTTGGAACTCTTCCAAAACTGGAAAGACGCAGGAGTCTTCTGCTAGAGGAAGTGTCCTCAATTTTGTTCCTGGAATTCTTCCAAAACTGGCAAGAAGCTGAATTCTTCTGCTAGAGGAAGTGTCCTAGATTACCAACTTAAGGCATGTTTACGGGCATCTTTGTTTCTGGCTACAACTCTGAAACTGGTGTGGCAAGTTGTGGCTCAGGCTTGCTTGATGTGACTTTGAAACTTGTAGATGACCATCATTTCCCCCCCCCCTGTCAGATACAAGGTGAGATGATGAAGAAAACTCAACTGCAAGACCGTTCAATACTCTAGAACAAGTTCTGACATGTTTGGAATATCTTCTTGGCTGTTGATGCCCATTGCCAAGAAGTGATCCATCCAAGATGAATATTTGTTCTTGCAGGATGTTTGTTGCTGAAGCATCTGTGTCAAGAATGACTAGTTTTATGACAGTGCTTACATGGATGAAGATCAAAACAATGATCTTTCAAATGGCCAACTCGGTCACAGTGTTGGCATTTCACAATCTGTTGTTGTTGTTATTGCTGTTGCTGTGGAAGAGAGGCAGAGTCTGGAACAGCTGGAGGTGAGCTGTCATGAATGAATCCAGCACTCTGAAACTGAATGGGCTTGGTGTAGTCTAGAATATGAAAGGACAAGTCCTTGTCATATCCAAGATCAGTTTTGTGCTTGTTGTGGACAAGCTGTTCCCAAGGTCTAATGATGGGCTTGGGAAGTGCAGACTGAGTTTCTGCATCTGCATGTAACCTTGCTGCTTTATTGGGCACTGGATCTGAATGAACTTCAACAATATTGTCTTGCTGTTTATGAGAGTCTGTTTCATTGTTCTGAATAGAAATAGGTTCAGGATGATGACTCCTCTGTTTTAATTCTTCTTGTTGTAGCTTTGTCTCAAGCTGCAAAAACTCAATATTCTCCTCTGCATTTTGTAAACATATTTTAATATTGAATATAGAGGTTTTGTTGATCTTAACCATCTCATCAATAGTGGAATGTATCAGAGTATTTAACAACTCTAATGCATTATCAAGTCTGGTAATTTTCTTCATTATCTTATACATTAAAGAAACTGATCACAACTATCAACCAGTGAAGAAGAAGCAACAATCACTCACAATTCAATGTCACTGCAATATCCTTTATAAATGTCAGCAAATGATAAGTGTGCAACAAAAAAGATTACAATCAGATCACCAAACTCTTTATGCAGCAGTGGAGTCAAGGAATCAATGCACTATAGTGAGTTTTAAATACAATGCTACACTAGAGCAGCAGCAACTGAAAACTTGCTTGGATCCTTCAAATACTCATTCACTCTTCAACGTATATCAACACTTCAGTATCAGCTAGTGAGAAGAATATACAACCACACAAATAGCTTCTAAATGGCATCCAAATTATTGCAAACTCATTCTGGTATGGTAGAAATCGACCCAGAATACCAACAGACCAACCAACAACAATATATTAAGTAACTCGATAACTGTGTTTGAGATCCTCCAAGTACCACACACAAACACTTTATAATTTGGCTCAGATCAGGAAGATGAACTGTTGAACCAATTAAAAATTCAATTCATTTACCATGAATAACTCAATGTTTAACCACACACTAAATTTGCTCTGTTCATGCATATTCTTCATCTCCATTTGATCTAGTTTCAACCTTCAAATTTTGAATCCCTGAGATGAAAGGAACAGATTTGCTAGGGCCTTTTCTCTTCCACAAAGAGTTGAGGCCACCTCAGATCAGGAAGATGAGTTCAGCGAGGCGAGTGGGGATTCAGAGAAGCCTTTAGAGATGGAGATTCAGTTACCATTCAATTGTCATTTGGTAAATTATGTAGAGGAAGAAGCCAGATAATCAATTCGGTGCAGAGGTTCAACAAAGTACATAAGAATGCTAGTTGCTTAGCTTAATTTGCAGCCCGTCTATCTCTTCAAACTCGGCTTCTTTACACTAGAAATCTGCCTAGAATTTATCTTCGTTCAAATTCTTGTTTATCAAAATGCGGTCAGCATGGCTTTGCTGTGGTATATAAGTTTTCCTCTGTCAAAAAATGGTTCTGTTTGCAAAACCCAGAATTGATGTCTCTACATTTTCCTCAGATTGGATCATTCATCCACGTTCTTCCTCTGTGGTTAATATATCTCAGTTTCTTCATAGTAAAGCCTTTTGCCTTTAGCTGTAAATGCATTGGTGGTGAAGTTTTCCATACTCGAATCCTCTAGGACGGGCGTTTTCATCGACAGTCCGCACATTCACATTGTTTTCAACGACAGTTCGCACGGAACAAAGAGAATACCAAAAAACTCATGGTCAAGAATGCACCACACCCGTGGCTCACAAGATTCTGGTACCAAAATCCTCCACCGCAAAACAACGAGAGGAATAGGACTGTGCGTAAACCATGATTTGGCTAATAAATATGGTAGTCTCCTGTGATTTCAATAGACAACATTCACATATATGAGCAACGTTCACATAGGCAGCATTCACATATAGAATAGCGTTCAAATGTCAGGCCAACAGGTAACCCAAGCGGACAAGGGATTTTGGTATGGGTGTAGGTAGTCGAGTCGTAGTTGTTTGGAGGGTCGATAGCGGTGGCTATGTGTTAGCTTATGGACGTCCGTAGCAACAACATAACATCACATTTATAAGGAGAACTCTACGTCCAACATCATTCTCGACAAAGCATAGGGTATGGCAATCAAAGCAGCACATACATATGGGAGTTGATGCGTTTTGTATGCAGGTATGGTGTAGTGATAGGAGCTGAAATGTTCAACTCAAAACATTTTATGCGCTGTCAAGCTTAGGTAGAAACCAATTGACTATTATTTCGACTCCTCATCCAGCAAAAATGTACACAGTGATAGAGGTTATAATTAATGAAATGGCCAAGCGAATAGTGAACGTTGCAAAGAAAGAGCGCTGACAATGGCAGAGAATGCCCAAAAATGAGAAAACGCCTTTCTGACAGAGCCCAAATTAGTGTAGCGTTAAGATTCTTATGGACAGGTGTACAATGAGGAATAAAATGCTTAGTTATGATAATCAGATAAGGCAGCGCTACATGCAACAGAGACCATCGCTATTCAAGGAGATAGAGAATCGACAATGCTGAGTAAATGTCAGGGTTGGCAGGGAATTTCATGGTAGAAGACCTAATGCATAAATGGTGAGATAGAAGACTACGCAATTAGAGGTTGAGAAACCCATGTAAAAGGCCACACATCATGGCTCTGATACCATGTTAAACACACATGGGAAACATAAAATAGGAAAGATAAATCATGTGAGTACAATTTTTATTAACAAGAGATATACATTTATAGTACAATATGTGACTCTTGGGCTTCACATCCCAAGGTCGGTTGGACTACTTTGTCTATTCGGCTTCCACACTAACCCATTGAGGATTAGGTGTCCAACACTCCCTCTTCTTCTTCAGGGGATTCTACTTCCTTGATTACAATGTGTTTTCCTGTAGAAGTAAAGAAAGGGTATTTTCCTAACTCAGATTCGGTGGATAGTGTGGGAGAGTCTCCTAATTCAACTAATGCCTCTTGAATTCCAGGAATCCTAAGGCTAGGAGTGTGAGTTGGAGATGATGGAGGTGTATCTTGTCTATACCTTGGAGTAGATGGAGTTGTAAAAATTGAACTCTTGACCCTAGCTATAAAGCTTCCCCTAGAATCTCTTTCTCTATGCATGTCATTTTTTATTTTCTTCAAGTCGGGATAATAATTGTCTTTCTAATATTCCAGATCACTCTAGGTGGAAGAAGAGAGCATACAAAAGAAATTACTGAACCAATAACTCTCTTTTCTGATCATCCAGGTCACACTAGGTGCAAGAGGAGAGCATACTTTGAGAAGTCATCAATTTTTACCTTCCTTGAAATTTTCTTGTTCTTTTTTTTTTTAAGAAATTGGCTACCTAGTTTCACTTCCCCAGCAATGGTGCCAAAATGTTTGGTCAATTTAGTGTGTCCTAAATTGCTATATATATTGTCGATCCTGGAGTCATAATCTGCTGAAGTGAAGTGCACTATATATGCAAGATAGTCGTTTTCTTATTTCTTTGTCGTTTTTGATTTTTGATTTGTTTTTGGGTTTATCTTCTTGTTGATTCTCTAATATGAGATGGCAATTCTAAAAATCAAGTATGGATATAAGTATTCAAGGCAATGGTGACCTTTAAAATAATTTCCAAACTTCAAATTTTCAAAAAGGTTTTCAAACTTGCAATGATGAAATCAGTTACTAAGAGAAAATTAAGATGTACCTAAACTATAATTAAACCAAACAGTGAACTAGTGACTATGAAACCCAGTATCCTTGTTGCTGTATAAAAAGAAAACTGAACTCAAAGCAATTCAAAAACTGTAAGGAAAGTAAACTAAACCATATCACATCAACTCATATTTTGACCCTTCACCATTCGACTCGCTCTGGCTATAGGAGGTAATCATAAACAAATTGAGTAATCTGATACCTAAATTGCATAAAATAAAAACTAAGATCAAACTACACATTCATCATTGAATCCCTCACCATTCAACTCGCTCTGGCTATAGGAGGTAACCGAAAATTACATGAGTATTCTAATCACTAACTTGCAAAAACAAATAAACTAATATCAGACTATACATTCACACTCAATCCCTCACCATTCGACTCGCTCTGGCTATAGGAGGTAACCGAAAATTACATGAGTAATCTAATCACTAACTTGCAAAAAAAAAAACTAATATCAGAATATACATTCACACTCAATCCCTCACCATTCGACTCGCTCTGGCTATAGGAGGTAACTGAAAATGACATGAATAGTCTTATATCTATCTTGCAAAAAAGTAAATGAACAAAGCAAAACTGAAAGAAATAAACAATGCTGGAATTAGAACTAAGAAAACAAATCACCAGGAGGACAAGATAATTCCATCATGTCATTAGTCATCAAAAATCTATGTGCACTTTCCTGGGCTATCTATTAGAACCTGAAATAAAACACTGATCAGTTAACAGTCATTAGAAAGCATAAAAGAAACTATGGACAACAATCAACATGAATACCATGAGCAGTGTAATATATACAAGTAAACAATTATGGCATCAAGAACGTAAATGAAGAAAACATGGAACTATAGAATAACTACAGAACTTTGGTTTACAGGGGCCCTCTGCAACCTCTGCCAATCAGAAATCAATCACGGATTTGAACTTAAAAGCAGTGCCTTCTCATATATTGAAATAAAGTCTTAACATAAGGATCAAGTCACGGAACGATGGCTCGTAAAACAATCAAGATTACATACCAAAAACTAGTTTATACACATACGAGGATGCTTTATTTATAATAGGGAATGACATAACTAATTCCTAAGATCTGCGCTGGTAAACAAACACATAAATAACCATGTCTGGAAATCTAGCAGTATGGTAGCCGTAAGAAATAAATCCAAGGAGGGTGGCTATTAGATTTGGTTCACAGGTCAGTCCCTAGGTGTTAGCACACCTCCTGAGATTTAGGATCTTGCCACGCAATTCTCCTCATGATGAAAAACAGAGTCCTGCCACCGCAAAACTCTTAGTGTTGACCACCGTTTGACTGGCCTTGACCACAGTCTTCTGTGAGTGATTCGGCTGAACCAAGGGGACACGTTCCATGTCCACATCATTTGCAGCTTGCCCATGTGGCCAGATTCTCCAGTAGACACCTGTAACATATACTTCAACAAAAAGGCTGCGGAAACTGATTCTGGCTGGGAAAGTGACAAGATTCCGCAGCTAACTGAGCAAAAATCTAAATCAAACAATAGTCACAAGACATAGTTAGGAAACAATTTATATGCTCCTTTTAAACTAATATGCAATGATTTGATAGCTTGGAGGTTCAAGTAATCGGAAAAAAGGCTAAAAAGGTGTATAGGGAAGATGCAAGTTTGGGCCTCAATATACCCCCATTGTGAAGCTGTTGCATGTCCTCATGCAACCAAAATTTTAGTCATCTCCCTTTAGTCTATGTATTCTGAAGCCTCTGCTAGTACATCCAGTCCTCTTCTCTTCTTTCTTGGTGCTACCATCATCCTGGGTTTCCTTATCAAACATCTGAATTTGAGATTGATTAATTCCCTGCTCAACTTTCTGCACCTTTTCTTTAATTTCTTGTTCTTTTTCTGCCACACTCCCAAATGTAGCATATTATTATCATGAAAAATTTTGTCCACTTTGCTTTGCTCTTTTAATGCTTCATTTTCTTGTTTAATATGTCTGTTTAAAGCCTCCAGTTAAAACACTTCTTGTTTCAAAGATTGGACTTGTGCATCTTGTGTTATGTGAGGCAAAGTGGATGATGTGCTCGGGCCTGCAACTGTCTTCTCTAAGGGTTCGATGTAATCATACACCTCTTTCTATCTTGGATCTATTTCGGGTGTTTTCCTTAGGTTGGCTTCAATGTCTTGTTGAGGAGGAGAATTGTCTTCTAATTTTGGCCGAGAAGGGCTTACATTAACATTTGGAGGACGGGTTCCAATATTTGGTAGAGGATGAGGTGGACTATGGCTAGTTGGAGGTTTCTCGAGTGTTTCCCCACCTAAGTCAATGAAGTGGGGTCCTGTTACTTGTATTTTACTCCACTTTCCTCTGAGCCTGCTGCTTATTCTTAAGCACTGTGGGCTAGTACTCTCTTCTTCCATGTTTTGTTTTCCTTTTTCTTTCTTCTTAGCTGTGGCAGCTTGCTTTCGAAGATGCACTAGTCTCTCAGATAACACTTGATAGTCTTCCTCTATAGATGGCTCTGGTGATTGGTAAACATCTTGTGTGTTCCTTTTTCCCTTCAATTTTCTCTGTTTTCTATCCTTAGTTCTTTCCTCCTTCTCTTTTTGACCAACTTCTTTAGTTTTGTCAATAGGGGAGTCTTGGATTATGGCACTTTTTATTTTTCTTCTACTCCTTCTTGGTGCCTTTGGTGTACTACTTTCAGGTGCCTCAGATGGCTCTTGAATGTAGTTTCTTACTAGAAACCATTCCAAAGTATCTTTGTTTTTCTTCAATTGATCTTCAATTAGAGTCCTCACGAGTCCATGATGATATAAATGAGGTTCTATGTCCCCTATGTTCTTTTGGACTGTGGTGCTCATCCTTTTCAAACTCAACAATAAGAAATAGGGCAGATTAAGAGTTTGGCTCTCTAAGAAGTTCATTAATAGCCTAGTATGATACATGTACATTGCCCCAAATCAGCCTTCACAAGTGATAAACTTTTGAATGATTAACAGTAAGCTGGCCCATTGTTCTTTTAATGCATGAACAAGAATTCCTTTTGTGAATACAATAATGTCCATACCTGTGTTACGTAATATAATTCTCCATGCCTGCTCGTCCAAACTTTTGTTTTTAAACCAACTCTCACCTTCCCGGGGAAAGTCTGTAGCAGCTGCAATTGAAGATTCAATAACCATGAACTTCAAGTCTCCAATATCCACCACCTGGTCGTTGAAAGACCTTGCAAAGGCTTTTGTTACTTCCTCATTGTGGCCCTTAAATTTCTGTATGAAGCGGAGCCATTTAGCTTTCTTCAACAATTCTTTTATTTGAGGGTATCCTTCTAAGAACTTAGGCCCTTCCAGCTTTTCCCTCAGTAACCGTCCCATCTTTTCCTCTGTTTGAAATTCAACTGAAATTCAATTGCGTGTGAGGGTTTAATAGAGGTAAGATGTCTAGATTGCAAGGTTTATGGAAGAACAATGGCTGAAAATGGAAGATGGATACGGGTAACGAGAGTGTTCAGGAACTATAAGTAGAAACAAAGGATGAGCAGCCGAGATGAGTTCACAAAATGAAATGGAGATGTATGCGAACGAGGTGTGGCTTTAGCAAAATGGTAGGGTAGTGAAGTGGAGTCAGAATTTTTGAACTAAACGGCTGCGTGAGAGACGTTACACGTTGATGAAATGGATGCGCAAAGTACGATGGAGATGAGCTGTAATTAAATAGGTCACATCTCATGAGTACGAGTGGAGTGTGTATGTGCAGTCATCTACGAGTTAACCCTGAAAAATAATCATGAGACCGTTTAGGGTATAAATGTATGGTTCATGGAGTAAGGTTGTCGAATGGTAATGGAGCTATTGTAGTAATCATTGCACATAGTGAGCTTTAAGGTTTAATAACTATGCAAAATTGTGCCATTAATTTCTATTTGAAAGAAATTTTTGCCCATACCTTGGAATCCTTTTCTTTTGTTTTCCATTAGCCCTTAATCAATTGCTCATTATTGATGTCGGTAGATGATACATCAAGGCTAGATATAAAGACAAACTGAAGAGAGTATTCCCTTTCAAGATTTTGGAAGACAGGTTTTCTCCATTGATGAAGATCATTATTAAGTACTTCACTTGTGAAGGTAGGTTCTCTCAGTTGCCTGCCTACCACATTAGACTGCTAATTCATTTCACTAGAGTAAGAATGATGAATATCCCTTACTTCATGTTCAGAAACATTGAGAAGATGACACTTATTGTAAAGAAGAAACCATATCCCCATCAGTTAAATAGAATTTTCCACTACTCTTTGATTAAAATCATTGTTCTACATCAGTTGAACCTCCTTAACATGCCAAGGGAGAATTTCATTTCTGATGAGATGTTCAAAGGCCTACAAATATTTTCATCAGTGCATCATGAAGAAGGTGGACCTTCAGGACATGAAAAGGTCAAATAGACCGAAACTGTTGGAGTGCCAGTGTTTGTGACATATAAGAGGGGCACTAGGAAACTTTTTGCAGCTGCTAGGTGAGTATTATCTCCAAAAGATGTGGAAGGGGTCTTGCCTTCATTATCGGGCTACAGGAAAATGCTATCTCCACAAGGAGTGGAAGGGGCTTTGCCTTCTTCCCTAGAAAAACATGTACAAGTTGAGTAGCAAAGCAAGGGAAAAGGTAAGGACAATAAAAAGATGCAAAGCAAGGATATTAGTCATGAACAATAAAGACATTTTAACCTTCTTGATCATGAGGAGACACAAGGAGTTGATGTCATTGACTTGGAAACTCATGATCCAAATACTACCAAAGACATGATCATAAAAGAACAATAGGTTGGGATACAATTCTTATCAGATAACTTAGAGAGGGATAAGTAGGTCATCAAATATTTAGAGAAAGAAAACAAACAATTGAGCAACAGGCAAGTCCTCCTGGAGCTACAAATGATCAAACAAAATAGGCAAAAGGCTAAGGAGGCAAATGTCAAGTTGATTTCAATTGAACAAGAAATTGAGAATGATAAGGAAACTTGGCTAGAGAGGGTTAATATACAACTTGAGAGGCTGATTGAGAAGGAAAATATAGACAATAAGATGCTTCGCCACATGGCCTAGCACTACATGACTCGCAACAAGATTTGCAATATAAGAATGAGGAAGCTTAAGGCTAGGTTGAGGAAGGCCTTAAGGAGCAAAAAGGAGCAAGATAAGTTAAAAATATTTGCTAAAGCTTCACTAGCCCATCAAAGAAACTAATGGTGGTGCCTTGTGCCAAATTAGGGCAATTTTTGATAAATTTGTGTCTTTTGCAAATTTTGGAATTTTGAAAATAGGAAATTTCCCTCAGTGGCGCTGCGCTTTTCCTTGGAGGAATTTTTGGAGGAATGGCTTATATATCGGGATTCATCATGATGAGATCATCAAACCTAGAAAATCTCAGCAATTTTGGAGCAAAACTAGGTCATAAAAAGGGAAAAAAACTACCAAAAGATTACCTCTCTACCTCTTTTTGGACACACAGAAGCAGCCTTGGGAGATTTCATGTTTGAGGGGGAAAATGACCTCCAAATGCAAAATTCAAGATGTTCTAGAAACTAGATAGGAAGACCTTTCTAATGAGCTATCTTGGGCTCAATTTGGGTAAGGGGAAGGCCTCCCAAAGTGGTCGTGCAGCGGCGCTGTGCACCTGGCTAGTGGTGCTGCGCATAGAGCCAATTTGCCAAAAAATCCAAATTTGAGCTACTTCCCCTGCAAGTTGACTTTTGCTCTCTTCACGGATGAATTTATGATTGTAATTAATGCTGGTATGTAAATGTAATTTTGAAATTATCTTAGAGTGTAGATTCACCAGCTTGAGTTGGATTGGGGGTCAATGAATCAATTTCCATGCTTATAGAGGCAAGTTGTTCCACTACCTATATTCATGTTCCTTGTTTGGAAATAGTTGTAACAGTTCCTTATTTCTTGGATTCAACCCCTGATGGCTAGCATAGGTGGTTTGATATCTATATTATGTATTTTTTCAGTCATTAGCAAAGTTTGGACTCTCTTGGATGCTCTGAGCTACATTATACACCTTTATCAGCAATTTGGCAAGGAAATAAACCACAATTTGCAGCTATTTTTATGGGATACTTGTGGTAAAGTGCTTTTGCATAGTTTATCCTTTTGTTATCAGTTTTTCTCATGTTTTATGTGTGCCACAATCTACTTCATTGCTTCTAGCTGAATGATATCAAGATAGATAGGTAGAATTCATTGTTTATAGTGCTCTGCCTTGGGAAGCCATTTAGTTTTTGATGTTTTCTACTGTTTGAGAAGGATACATGATCTTTGCATTCCTTGATCAGCTCCTCACTAGTCTTATATCTCTCATCTCACTCAATTTTAAGTGCCAAAGCACCTACCTACCTCGCCCCATAGAACACCCTACATCTTGACTTGATTTCTCAGACCCAAAGCTGCCTGCTCCATTTGATCCACAAAAACCAACAAAATCAATCAAAAAACCCTCGAGCTACTATACCTAGCCTAAAATCCATATCTCATCCAGTAATCTTGACTGATATTCATAAGGAGAGATCCCTCTCCTGACCTATTAGGGCCAGCTACCAGATTAAGCGTGGTTTGTGGTTACCCTAGAATTGCGTCAATTCAGCTTGAGGTCAATCTACGCCCTAATAGGCCAGATGGGGTCGACGATGACAGTTTGGGCTTCTTTCCCCTATAATGATGGAACTACCTCAAGGGATAAGTCCTTCTCCCATGAGAAGATGATCGATCTCCCATCCATATTTCCTATATAAATCTCCCTTATTCCCAAGCAAAAACTAGTGTGTGAATGTTACAGTCATAGCTAGAGTGTTGGCTGAGTGTGAGTATACTATTTTGGTTAGACAAGCAAGCTATTGCTAGTTTTAGCCATATAGTCATGTGAGGGAGAAGTTTGTTTGGTTTGGAGTGAATTCTAAAGGGAAGAGCCTTTAAACTATTGTTGTTTGAAGCCATCATGGAATGCTAGCAGAAGTGTGTGGTAACCTGGTCTTGTTAGAGCAAGACTATGTCAGGCCAGGCAGTAACTCCAATAGGCAGTAAAACTGATTCGATTCATTCCATTAGGTATGTTATTGTTATATACAAAAGGGTGTGACTGGTCAGTTCATCTTCTGATGACAATTCAAATTCATAATTTAATTATTTACATAAATTCACCCAATCGTGAGGATTAGGTGTCAACATTCCCCACCCCTTAATCTGAAGGGATGTTGGTGAGTCCAAGCATCGTTCTGAATCTTTCAAGCTTTTCTTTTCCAAGCGCTTTGGTGAAGATGTCTGCAACTTGCTCATTTGTGGAACAATGGCGGAGATGGATTGTTTTGGCCTCAACATGATGTCGGATCAAATGATATTTAGTATTGATATGCTTTGTACGATCATGAAACTTTGGGTTCTTGGCCAACTTTATTGCAGAGGGGTTGTCAATCATGAGTGGAGTTGATTGTACTTGTTTCACCTGCAAATCTTCAAGAATTTTTCTGAGCCACACAATTTCTTTCGTTGCTTCAGCTGCTGCCACGTATTCTGCTTCTTTTGTGGAATCTGCTGGAACTGATTGTTTGCGTGATCTCCAAGAGACAGCTCCTGATCCAAGACTCATAGCATATCCTGAAGTAGATACTCCAGTTTCTTTGTCTCCATCGAAGTCTGAATCAGAGTATCCAATCAAGCTGAAGTCGTTTACCTGTGTATACTTGATTCCAAGGTCTTGAGTTCCCTTCAAGTACCTTAGAACTCTTTTTGCAGCAGACCAATGTCCCTCACAAGGCTTTTGCATAAACCTGGAGAGGATTCCAACAGCAAATTAAATGTCTGGTCTGGTAGTAGTGAGGTAGATGAGACTTCCTACAAGCTGTCTATACTTTGTTGCATCCTCAAATTCCTTTCCTTCAATAGATGTGAGCTTTAAGTCTTGTTCCATTGGAGTAGAAAGAGGATTTCACTCTATCATGCCAAATTTGTTTAACAAATCTCCAATGTATTTCTTTTGAGAAAGAAATATGGATTTTGGATGTTGGGTTACTTCAATGCCAAGATAGTAATGAACATAGCCCAAATCAGTCATTTCAAAACTTTTTTCCTAATTCTTTCTTTTATGGGATGGCAATATACGCTTTCATTCTTCCTGTCATTAAAGATATTCTACTATACCACAAGTATACAATTTTTTTTCAACATTTCTTTGACATAAAGTTGCATCATCAAGATCAAAATGAGTTGAAGTGAGTTTCAGAAGATGCTCAATTAGTTTTCATACCAGGCTCGTGGTGCTTGTTTGAGGCCATACAAGGGACTTCACAAGTTTGCATACTTTATGTTCATGTCCTTTCACAGCAAATCCTTCAGGCTGGGACATAAAAAAATTTTCTTTTAGATCTCCATTCAAGAAGGCAGTTTTTACATCCATTTGATGGACTTTCCAACCGTTCTGAGCTGCTAGTGCAAAGAGTGTCCGGATGGTGGCCCATTTTGCTGTGGGGCAAAAGTTTCCTCATAATCGACCCCTTCCTTCTGTGCAAAACCTTTTGCCACAAACCTAGCTTTGTGCTTGTCAAGTGAGCCATCAGCTTTGTACTTGTTCTTGTAGACCCACTTGCAGCCAATTGGTTTGGTTCCAAATGGAGGATCAACCAGCTTCCAAGTGTCGTTCTTTATGAGGGCATCATACTCCTTTTGCTTTGCTTCTTTCCATTCATCATGAGAAGCAGTTTCTTTAAAGGAAGTTGGTTCAAAATCTGTAGACAAGTTCAATTCACAATCATAAGAAACATCCATATCAACAGGTGAATTAGAGTCATCTACATCACCTCCATTTTGTCGTTTTGAATTTCTGGTTCCCGTTTTTCCAATTTCATTAGGATGAACACTTTCAAGTGTCTTTGTCAGCCATTTTGGGGGACCTTTCTGAGATGGTACAGGCTGCTCTGTTGATTGAGTTGGGAGTGAATCAAGATTGAGTCTCCCAATTCTATCAATTACATCACTTAAAGCATCATCCATTGTTGGAGTTTCATTCAGGGGAGAGTGTTCTTCAGAAGAAGATTCTGCATGTTGATCTAGAATAGGATCCCCCCTTCAAGATGTGGAATATGATTATCAAATTCTTGAAATGATTTCGTTTTTGTGAATCTATCCAAGCAATCAAGTTGCCGCTCAACAACATTGTTAGATTTTGATGATTCAAGAAAAATTACATCTCTAAATACAACAAACTTTTTTTTTACTTCATCATAGAGGCGGTATGCTTTGGAGTTGTTTGAATACCCCAGGAAGATACACTTACGACTTCTAGCACCATGTTTGTTTCTGTGTACCTTTGGTCTCAAAACATAACAGGTGGAACCAAAGACCCTGAGATGTTTTACCGAAGGAACATGTCCATACCACAATTCATAAGGATTCTTGTTTCTTATAACATTAGATGGACATCTATTCTTTATATATGCAGTACATAGAACAACATCAGCCCAAAATATTATCTTTACATTTTTGAAGAAAAGCATGGATCGTACCATATTCAAGATTTTTCTATTCATTCTTTCAGCTACACCATTATGTTGGGGATTATAAGGCACAGTTGTTTGATGTTTGATCCCATGTTGGCGAAGATATTGTTCAAATTCATTTGATGTATATTCTTTTCCATTATCAGTGCGAATAGACCCAATATGAGATTGTGCATCATTTTCATTCCATTTATGAAAATTCTTGAATGTTAGGAAAGCATCAGATTTGTTCTTCAATAAATAAACCCAACACATTCTGGTGTAGTCATCAATAAATGTCATGATATATTTATTTCCATTTGCAGAAGAAACAGGCATTGACCACATAAATCTGAATGAATAAGTTCAAGCTTCCTATGTGCTCTTGAATGTGAGTCATGAAAGGATTGTTT